>JAHIAM010004702.1:0-47634 GCA_021605205.1 Aegilops longissima
ATTTTATTCATTTTATTTTATTAATTATATTTATTTAATTTCCTTTTTTCTTTTATAAAAAACATTACGAGGTGGGGCCCCATGTCATAAGCGGTAGAAGCCCGTGATCGCCTAGTGACAAAGTCGGCCAGTCGGCGAGGCCTAGGCCTGATCGATGTGGTGGTGGCCAGGAGACACGTCGGTGCAGTCACCGGAGTTAGCTCGTGAGCCAAAGCCATGGAGGCATGGGACCTCGCCCGGGGTTCGTGGTCCGGTGTAAAGGTATGGGCAGTGCGTTGAAGTGGGGAGGTCGCTTGGCGTCCATGGTGGCAAAGAACCTGGCGGACTCGGCCGGCAGCAGCGGCCAGCGGAGAGCGTAAGATGGTTAGTCCGCGTCGGCAGCCTTCTGAGGCAGAATTGCTTGAGGGCAGAGGCGAGAGAGGCTGGGGTGCAGTGCAGCGCAACCCAGCATGCCAGCGGCGGCCCTCTGGCCGCAGTGCGTGCGCCCGGAGGCCGTCAGTTGGCAGGGGCCTCCAGCCGAGGCGAGGAGGAGCTCCAGTGAGGAAGGTTCAGCGAGGAGGGAGGGTCAGGGTGGCCGGGCAGCCGAGGAAGCAGTGGTGGCGTTCGGGAGGAGGCAGGGATCGATCCGGGGGATCGAGGCGAAGGGGGAGGGAAGAGCTCCGCAGAGGCGTGGGGTCTCGAGGTGTGCTCGGGGCGGTCAGGCTGACCGTGAGAGGAGGCGTGAGGAGGCGGCCGTCCGGCGTGCGGATCCAGTGAGGTGGGGAATGGGGTCGGGGGCAGCCTGAGGCGGCGAGGGGCCTTGCGCCCTCTGTGATCGGTCGGGGAGGAGAAGGAGGAGGTGAGGCGGCGTGCGTCGCCGTGGCGTTGGAAGGATCAGGGCGGTTCCGATCCGGATCAGTATGAGGAGGAGAAGGGATCGGGAGGGAGGAATGAGGGTGTCAGCTAGGGTTGCCGGCCGGGAGGGATATGGGAGTGAGGGTTGGGCGAGGCGAGGCTGGCAGGTGGGCCGATTAGGCTTGGCCAGTTGGGCGATGGGGGTTTCTCCCCTCTCCCTTTTGTTTTATTTTGTTTTCTTATTTTTCCTTTTCTGTTTTAATTTATTTAAAATATCCAGGACACTTTACAAAATGTGTGCACCCACCATAATTAACTTTGTAATATTTGACAACTCCCGAACATTTTAGTTTTAATTTTGAAAACTTTTATTGTTTGCCTATGTTTTCAATTTGAATTTGAACAGGTTGAATCAGCGTGAGTTTAATCACGATGAAGGGTGGCGTGGTATCATTGAGGATTCTTAGCTTAATTATCTGGGTGTTACAAATCTCCTCCACTACAAGAAATCTCGTCCGAGATTTAGGAGGTAGAAGGAAAAAGTCGGGGTATTCATCTCGAAAGGCGATCCTCGCGTTCCCAGGTAACCGTCTTGAGTGATTTGACCACTGGACTTTGAGAACTTGATCGCCTTCGGCGTGTCGGCGTTCAGCAGTCGATAATGCGGACGGATGCTCTTTATAGGAGAGTCTGTTGTAATTCGAGCACTTCATGGTCCCTGCTCGGATTGGGTCCTTGAAGCAGCGTCGGAGTTGTGACCGTGAAACACGCCGTGAACACGAAAGGTTCGGCGGAAGCTCGATTGGTATGCCACTTTTCCGCCTTTCGAGAATAGTGAATGGGCCAATATAGCGAGAGCTAACGCCCTTCATCCGGCGGTGAGCACCCTTCATTGGTGTAGCGAAGATAGGCCTTTTCGCGAGTTGATAGACCATGTCTTTGTGATAGCGGTCATAATTACTCTTTTAGCGTGGTGAGCGGTCTTGAGATTCTCGCGAATAATGCGGACTTGTTCTTGACATGTTGGATAATATCCGGACGAAGAGTGGGCGTTCCCGATTTGACCAGTTCGAGAGGGTTGGCACTTTCGTCCATATAACACTTCGAAGGGGCCATCTTGAGACTAAGCAGATAGCTATTATTATAAGAGAACTTCGGCATCTGGGAGAGATTCCTCCATTTCTTGCGAAGGAAATAACACAAGCTCGAATCATGTCTTGAGAACTTGGTTGACACGTTCAACTTGCCCTTGAGGCTGCGGATGAAGCGATCTTGAAAGATAAATGAGTCCCCATAGCTTCTTGAAAGCTTGCCCGGAATCTTGAAGTGAATAAGCTGCCGCGGTCGAGTGATAACCAGATGGAATACCGTGAAGTGAAACAATTCTGGACATATAGGCGTTGCAAGCTGACTAGCGGTGATCGTTTCTTTGACCGCGAAAATGAGCAACTTTAGAAAGCCGGTCAATGGCGACAAGAATAGCATCATTACCTTTCTGCGATTTGGGAAATCCGGTGTGAAGTCCATTTCAACATGGTCCCATTTCCATTCAGGAATAGAGATAGGTTGCGAGAGTTCAGCAGGCCTTTGATGTTACGCTTTGATCTGACGGCAAGCGTCACACTCGGCAACATAGCGAGCAATGTCTTGCTTCATATTGGACCACGAGAATCTCGGCGAATGTCTTGATACATCTTTGTACTACTAGGATGGATACATAGAGGCGTATCATGAGCTTCTTTCATAACCTTACGAGTCATATTCAGGTTTTCCTTCTTACGGCACCACTAAGCGGCCTTTGAAGTACAAAGGCGCCATCATCGCAATAGTGAAGAATGAGGATTTCCTTCTTTGAGGTCGTGCTTAATCTTGTAGACTTGAGTCAAATCCTGCATTGTCTTTATGGTGCCACGAGATCGGGCTCAACAGCGAGGTATAGAGGAACCACGAGGAAACAACTGAGAGATTCATCTTGCGGAACTCGGAGGAGGGGCGAAGTGCACGGAGGAACAATATGGAGGTTCAGCTTTCTGAATTCTTCAACAAGTGGGGGCTGAACTTTGTGAACTTGAAGGTGGTTCTTGATAAGACTTGCGGCTCAAGGCATCAACCATTACATTAGCCTTGCAGGCGTATAAAATACCCAAATCAAAGTCTGCAGCAGTCTCCATCCATCTCTGTTGCGGAGGTTCAGGTCTGGCTGAGTAAATAGATACTTGAGACTTTGGTGGTGGTGAAGATCTACATAGCGATTACCGAGAAGGTAATGTCGCCTGCTTTAAGCGCATGAATGCGATAGCAAGCTCGAGGTCGTGAACTGGGTAGTTCTCTTCGTGAGGCATGGCTGTCGAGAGGCATAAGCAACCACTTTGCGCTCTTGCATTAGGACACCGCCTAATCCTTGGCGAGAGCGTCGCGATAAATAATGAAGTCCTTCTTAGTATCGGGAGGAGCTAGCTGGGGCAGAAGTCAACTTATCTTTGAGTGCTGGAAACTTTCGACACTTATCATCCATTGGAATTTGGCCCTTATACAGCGGGTTAGTCGAGGCACGGCAATCTTGGAGAAGTTCTCGGCGAATCGGCTGACAATAGCTGGCGAGACCGAAAAACTTCGACTTATGCGTTCTTTGGAGGAGTCAATCGAGAATAGCTGAACTCTTTCGGGTTGTTGGCAATACCATCCTTAGAGATGACATGCCCGAGATAGGTCACTTGGAAGCCGAATTCACATTTGGAGAACTTGGCATAGAGTTGATGCTCTCGTAGCTTTTCGGCACAAGGCGAAGATGTTGGCATGTTCTTCTTCATTCTTGGAAAAGATCAGGATATCATCCGGATAAACCACGACGAACTTGTTGAGGTAATCCATGAATATATAGTTCATCGGTGAGAGAAGGTAGCTGGAGCATTGGTTAAGCGAAAGACATGACGGTGTACTCGTATGAACCATAACGAGTCACAAGTGCGGTCTTGGGATATCCTCCTCACGAACACGGATCTGGTGGTAACCCAACCTCAAGTCGAGTTTGAGAACAGCGGCGAACCAGCCGAGTTGATCATACGGATCATTTATCAGGAAGAGGATACTTATTACGAATGGTAGCTTGATTTATGGGGCGGTAGTCTTGGACCAATCGGTTTGTCCCATCCTTCTTCTTGACAAAAGAAGGTGCTCCCCAAGGAGAGCAACTTGGCGAATGAAACCACTTTGAAGAGATTTGTCGATTTCCTCCTTTAGATCAAGGAGTTCATGCTGGCGGCATCTTGTAGAATTAAACAGCTATAGGAGTGGTGCACTGGTTTGGTCGATGGCGGTCGACAGCTCTAGCGAGGGAATCCTGGAAGTTCTTGAGGAAGGCGTCTTGGAAATCATGAGCAGCAGGAATGTTTTCCCCTCGAGGGTGCGGCGTTCAATGCATTCAATGCATAGAGCCTTGCCTCGGCATCTGAACGAACGAGCATTATAGCTTATTATTTCATCGAGAAGGGTGTAGCAGATGGGCCGGTCTTAGTAAGCGCAAGCGATTGGCGCTGTATGCGCTTTCAACCAATCCATCCCAAAATGAGGTCGATGTTAGGCGTCTTGAGGATAATGGGGGAGGCATAGAATTCCAGCCCTTGATTTCCACAGGGACGTCGGCGCCAACCATGGAGGTTTGACATTGTCCCAAGGGGTTTTACCACTACGAAGAGTTCATCTCCTCACACTTAACGTCGTGCTTGTATCGAAGTCTTGACATGAATGAATCGTTGCTCTGAATCGAATAAAGCAGATCACAGTCTTGAATTCGAGTGTACCCATCACGATGGCAGGCTGGTCTTGAGCTTCATTCGGATCAACGTGGTTGGCTGAGCTCGACCATAAGGCTTGGCGGTGTTGTTGCGGGCTGGGTGTTTCCTGACCCGTCATTGGAAGGCCAGCTGATTCAGTTACTAGTTGCATTCTCTATACGGTGCCCTGGTTGTCCTTTGAAGCACAAGCCATTATTGGGGGTGGGAAGAGGGCTTGGGGTGGTGGAGCTGGAAGCTTTGGCTTAGTTGAAGCAGTAGAGCGAGGTGCGACATAGTTACGCCTTGGGCGAGTGCATTAATTTGGTACATCTGTTGGGAATCCATATCTTGCGCTTCTGCGAGGGCGGGCCGAAGATGAGCCCGTGTCCGCAGTTCGCTGTTAGACTCTGGTATTCCTGCAGACCAGTTTCGACATTGATAGCCTTGTTCACCAAGGTGGCGAAATCAGCAAAGTCATGCACTAGAAGTGCGAGCTTGATGTCGACTTGAAGGCGTCACGGAACTTCTCTGTCTGCGTGCATCGGTTGCAATATCCTCTTGACATAGCGAGACAAGTCCAAGAACTCTCGATAAGCTATGATCTTGTTGCCTTGGGTGAGGTTGCGGAACTCTCGCTTTTTCCGGTCCATGACCCCTTGAGGATGAAAGCGGGCATGGAAGGCAGCTTGGAAGTCTGGCCGGTGATGAGTGTTCCAAGCTGGCGAAATCGCTGTGGCTGTCCCACCATTGAGCTGCGGGTCCCTTGAGAAGAAGGAAGCAAAAGTGACATAGCTGGCGGGGCTACGTCAGCGAGCTCCATCTCATAGGTGATGTCACGGGCAGATCATCGACATCCGAGGCTGGGTTGAGCTGCGGTACCTGCTGGGGTTCAGCGTATGAAATCCTGCGAGTCGTTGTGTTTGGCTGCTGGTTCATATTGGGGCGAGAAGCGAGCCATCATGTTTTCCATCAGCTGGCGATTCATCTCAAGCTGTTGGATCATACCAGCCATGTACTCGGCGGTGGTGGGAAGTTGCCACCACGACCACGACCACTGGTCTAACCATCTGCTATTATATAACGAGGGGTAATTCAGCATTTGAGAAATTCATGCAAAGGACAAGAAGCATTCATGATGAAACATGCATAATGAAAGCATACGATAAAAACTACATAGTAGTTGGCATATCTTACAAAGGAACCATGCATAGAGTTGGTACACGAGTTGATACATAGACTAAGACATCATAGGCGGCCGCAGAGCTCATGAATGCATCTAACACTAACTAGCAAGCCTACATCGGTCCCAGCGATGCTACTGCGGAGGTAGCTGTAGCTGAAAGCTGGTAGTGTGGCAGCGGATAGTCCTCCCGTCGGTGACACAGGGGGCCACGGATACTCACAGTGCTGAATCCGGCGTCAAGTGGCGAGAAGAGGGCCAAGTCTTGGAGAGTAGCCTCCACGTCGCCAACCGACACCACTGAGGCATCACGGTCTGGCTGGGTAGATCGCGAGCAGCGGCAGCTCTGGATCGGACAAAGGGTGCATCAGCGTCAGAACCAGTAAAAGTCTTGACGGGTGATGTACAACTTGTGGCGAAAAGCTCGGTTAGCTCGATCAGCCCATCGACATCGCGAACAAAGTTACGATGGTGAGAAGAGCTCTCTGGTGGCGATGGAGTAGGCAGCGGTGTAGTAACCCTCCTCACCAACATCGAGCCGCGATAGCAATGTGCTGAAGGGGAGGTGTCCAACTCTCGATACTACTGCGAAGGCGTGTCGAGGAGCAGCATAAGCGACATCGTGGACTGCCATATCGATAGTCACCCCAACACCATGTGCGGTGTGCGGCCACGATAGTGGAGTCATACTCCGAGTAGAGGTGGGCGATGGCGCGGTACTGCTCCTGGTTATAGTCTGGTACTCCTCAAAGGCGGTGTACTCGGGGTGCCAGCGATAACCCGATAGGTCATCATCTCTGCTAGCACATGGTGATCCCGAGCACCAATGGCCATCGTGTGGCGCACGACCTGCCTCGTGGGTTCCATCTGAAAACAAAGAGCGTTTCAAAGAGTCAAATGGCGGTGTGAAATTGATCAAATACAATTCAAGAATAACTATGGCTATATCCAACTTTGGGGTGAATGTGGTCACGGGATCCTAGTGTTAGTTAGTAAAATCGTTTAACCGAGTAGAAGACAGTTCGAGTCCCGAGTAAAGGTCGAGGAGTAAAATATCCTAGTACCACCCGATGGCGGCGTGGGCCCGTAAGGCACACAACCAAGTTAGTAAAAGTTTTTGCAATGTCTAGACTCGACTTGACCAAGGAGTGTGGAAGGGGATTCTACTGAGCGATCGGCTCGATACCAACTTGTGCGCCCCGATTTAATCGTACACTAATCATGCGCGCAAATGTATGCGATCAAGATCAGAGACTCACGGGAAGATATCACAACACAAATCTACAAATAAAATAAGTCATACAAGCATCATAATACAAGCCGGGGGCCTCGAGGGCTCGAATACAAGTGCTCGAACATAGGCGAGTCAGTGGAAGCAACAATATCTGAGTCTGGACATAAGTTAAACAAGTTTGCCTTAAGAAGGCTAGCACAAAGCTGGGATCTGGTCGAAGAGGCGCGGGCCTCTGCTGGGATCCTCCTAGCTACTCTGAGTGGTCGTCGTCGGCCGGGCTGCGTAGTAGTAGGCACCTCCAGGAGTAGTAGTCGTCATCGGCGGTGGCGTCGGCTCCACAGGCTCCATCGCTGGTTGCTGACAATCGAGTAGAGGTAGGGAAAAGGGGAACAAAGGCAACCGTGAGTACTCATCCAAAGTACTACTAAACAAGGAGCTACACTACATATGCATGGATATATGTGTAAAGGGCCATATCGGTGGGCTGAAGCTGCGAATGCGAGAATAAGAGGGGATAGCTAGTCTTAGAAGACTAAACCACAGTCACTGTCTTGCAGCAGGTAGAAAGAGGAAGGTTGAAGTCCTCAAGTAACATCACATAGCAATAATCCTACCAGCGATCCCTCCTCATATTCACGAGAGAGAAGCGACCACGGTTGTATCGGCACTTGGAAGGTGTGTTTTATCAAGTATCCGGTTCTAGTTGTCATAAGCTCAAGGTACAACTCCAAGTCGTCCTATTCTGAAGATCACGGCTATTGAATAGATTAACTTCCTGCGGGGTGCACCATCTTACCAGACGCTTGATCCCATTTGGCGGACACACTTTCTGGGTCATGCCCGGCGCGGAAGATCAACACGTCGCAGCCCACCTAGGCACTGTGAGAGGCCAACACGCGGTCTAAACCTAAGCGCTTGAGGCTGGGCCCATCGCCATACGAGCACACACTGCGTTGCGTCTGTGGACGGAAGCAGACCTAGCCTAGTGGCGTTCAGTCCAATCCGGTAGCAGCGCCGCTCCGTCGTGACGTCTGAAGTGCTTGGTGATACCACGCGGCGGGATACCCATAACTACTCCAGCGTAGATGGTTAGTGCGTATAAGCTCGTAGCCAACTCAGATCAAATACCAAGACCTCGTTAAGCGTGTTAAGTATCCCGAGAACGCCCGAACAGGGCAGACCCACCTCTCTCCTAGGCGGTCTCAACCTGCCCTGTCGCTCGCCTCAAAGATCCACTCATGGTGCTCCATCGGCCGACCCGACTTTAGTCTCCACATGTATCATGTATAAGTATATAGTATATACCGTGATCACCTCCCGAGTGATCACGGCCCGATAATATAGCAGCAAGACGGACAAGAATGTAGGGCCACGAGATGAAAGTACTAGCATCCTATACTAAGCATATAGGATTGCGGGTAAAGGTAACAATGAAGTAACAAGGACGGGCTATGCAGCGGTATAGGAGTATCTGAAAGCGATAACATGCTACACTACTCTAATGCAAGCAGTATAGAGAAGAGTAGGCGATATCTGGTGATCAAGGGGGGGCATGCTGGTTGCTCTGGCAGAGAGAGGGTAAATCAACACCTTAGTGAAGGCCAGGCGGCAGCGTTGTCGGTCTCGTAGTCTACGGAGAGAAGAGGGGAAGAAACAATGAATACCAAGTAAGCAGATGCATATCGATGCATGACATGACAAGTAGCGATGCTAGGCGTGCCCTAACGTGGTATGAGGTGGTCTTGGTTAGGGGAAACATCAGGAAAGTATTCCGGTGTTTCGTGTTTTCAGCGAGGAAGCCGGAGGAAAGTTGCAGGTTCGATAGGTTAGGGGGTGTGGCGGACGAGCGGATTGCGGATCCGGATTAAATCACGTCGTTCGAGCAACTTTCATGTTGAAAATATTTTAATCGAAGTTACGGATTAAAAGATATGATTTTTAAAGATTTTATTAATTTGGAATTTAATTAATTAATTATTTAATTGAAAAAATGGATTCATGGCGTCGGCATGAGGTCATCTTGACGTCGGCGATCAACAGGGTTGACTTGGTCAACTGACATGTGGGTCCCGTTAAATGGGTATTTGTTAACTAATTACCTAGTTTAGTTTAATTAACAGGTTGTTAATTAGGTTAATTAGCCATTAGGTTAATTAAATGAGAATTAATTAAATTAATTATTTACTTAATTAATTAATTTTATTCATTTTATTTTATTAATTATATTTATTTAATTTCCTTTTTTTTCTTTTATAAAAACATTACAGGGGGTGGGGCCCCATGTCATAAGCGAGGCGGCCAGTCGGCCTAGTGGCCCGAGTCAGCAAGTCGGCGAGGTGGCCTGAGCCCACCGATCGATGCCCCTCGGCAATGGCCGGGTCGGCCACGTCGGCTGCAGTGCGGAGTTGGCTCGGCGAGCCAAAACGCTGGCGGAGGGGGCGGACCTCGCCGGGAGTTCATAGTCCGTGCCAAAGGCGCGGGCAGTGCGTTCGAAGGTGGGGAGTCGCCCGCGTCCATCGGTGGCAAGGGCACGGCCGGACTCGGCGGAAGCAGCGCCCAGCCAGGCGGCGGGTGGTGGTTAGTCAGCGTCGGAGCCTTCTGAGGCGGGGTGGCTGGGGCAGGCGAGAGGGAGGCGCTGGGTGCGGCAAGCAACCGGCATGGCGGCGACGGCGGCCCTCGAGCCTGGCGTGCTCGCCGGGGCCGTGGTTCGGCACAGAGGCCTCTGAGCGGGCGCCGAGGCGAGGAGCTCCATGAGGTTCCAGCGAGGAGGGAGGGTCGGGCGTGGCAGAGCCGCGACGGGGCGGTGGTGGCGTTCGGGAGGGAGGATGAGGGATCGATCCGGGGGATCGGGAGGCGGGGGAGAGCTCACAGGGGAACATGGGGTCTCTGAGGTGTGCTGGGACGGTCGGGGCGACCAAGCGGAGGAGGAGGGCGGGAGGCGGCCGTCGGCGTGCTATGGATCCGGGCGAGGTGGGGTGGGGTCGGGGACGGCCCAGGCGACGAGGGGGCCTTGCGGCTTGTGGCCGGGGGAGGAGAGGAGGAGGTGAGGTCAGGCGGGTCGCCAGGCGTCGGGGCGACAGGATCAGGCGGTTCCGATCCGGATCGGCGTGGGGAGGAAGGGGATCGGGAGGGGGAGGGAATGAGGGTGTCCGCTAGGGTTTGCCGACCGGGGAGGGGGATATGGGAGTGAGGGGTGGGCCGAGCCAGGGGCTGGCCGGCTGGGCCAGTGGGCTTGGCCCAGTTGGGCCAGTGGGGGGGTTTTCTCCCCCTCTCCCTTTTTTTGTTTTATTTTGTTTTTCTTATTTTTCCTTTTCTGTTTTTAATTTATTTAAAATATCGAGACACTTTACAAAAATGTGTGCACCCCACCATAATTAACTTTGTAATATTTGACAACTCCCGAACATTTTAGTTTTAATTTTTGAAAACTTTTATTGTTTGCCTATGTTTTCAATTTGAATTTGAACCGGGTTCGAATCAACGTGAGTTTAATCACAATAACCGAGGTGACGTGGTATCATTAGCAGGGATTACTGTAGCTTAATTATCCGGGTGTTACAAGAACTCAAAAGAAGAAGCAAAGAATCGAGAGAACTCGAGAAAAAGAGAGGAACGGCGAGAATTACGAGAATCAAAAGCTCACGGAATCAGGTAGACTATGAAACCACTTGTTCTAACCGGAGTGGTTAGAATGAGAAAAGAAACGGATAAGACTGAAAGGATTTAGGCAGCACTCCGACTGAACATGGAATGAATAGAACACGAACTTCACACGATGGGATGGCACTTGACGAGATGACCAACGCAATGCCTCCGGAAGAATTGAAAGAATTGAATGAAAAGAACTGAGAAGAAAATGACAACTTGTGCCGCGAATGAAATTGAAAGCATCTTTAGAAGGAAGGTTTGAACTGAGTTGTTGAGAAAATCAACAACGAAAAGAATAAGCTTGTTGTGGACTTATGGATAACATCCCAATATTTTCGAGGTGATAACCGACCACAAGCGGAAAAGATTTAATAGCTGAGAAAATGAAGAAATGCAAAACTCCACTTCAAAAGAATACGGAGATTTAATTGCACTTCGAAAAGCAAGAAGGAAAGATACTTGAACTCCATCAACAAAATCTTGATGAACTCTTGAAGAAAAGATTAAATCATGGAGAACCACCATGAAGAACTCCGGTGACAAAAGGATGATGAGATAGAATGAAGGATGAAAGAATAAGACTAAAGCTTGCGATGATTCAGATGGAGGTTCCGACGAGATGACTGAGGAAATTGAACTCCGGAAAAGAAAAGATGAAAGCACTTGGAACTAGAATTTATTCATCAAGAACAAACTCCGAAGAAAAGGAATACTCACTTGGATGAAATAAGAATAAGATTTATTGTATGCTTATCCTTCATCAAATTAAATTGATGACAAGCAATGGATTTTTGCATACTACTTATTCTTCTTGAAAAATAATTGAGAAGTGACATATCGCAAACTTGAGAAGGACTTCATGAATCACCGATAGGTTGAAAAGAACGAATGGATTAAAATGATAATCAAGGAAAAAGAATCTGAAGGAACCACCGTAAGAATATTGAGATGAACGAAGCTGAAAACTTAGAACGAAGAAATATTCCGAAAAGATGACCTCCGGATGATCGAGACGGAAAACAACTCCTGAAATACTCCGGATGGATGAAAAGAGTTGCACAACTGGAAACAACTAGATAGGATAACATCGAGCTATCACCATGAATCTCCGGGAGAACGGACAAGATTTAGAGGAAAACTCTTCTTCAATCTTCACCTGACGACGAGAAACACCACCAAAATTGTTGAGGTACTCCGGAAGAATGAATAGCGAAGAGGTCGAGCCAACAATGAAAAGAATTTGAAAACTATCTTGGAGATGGCATCTGACTGATGAAATTCATACTTACGTCAAACTTGAAATGAATTAGAGAATAGCTCCGGGGAAATTAGAAGAGTCAGGTAAGATCCTGGGAAAAGACCTGTGGGTTAGGGCCCACTAAAAAGAAAAACACCGTTGGAAAGGATTGTTGAAGAGGTAGATGATGCACCGGAACAATTGAAATATTTGAATGAGGTGACAACCTCGAATTAATTGGAAGACAGACGAATCTCCTGAGATATCTTACGAACTCCGGGATGATTGAATGGCGAGATGCAAACGAGCAAGGAAAACACTTGAGCCGAGGGAAAAGAATAAGATCAACCCGAAAAACTTGAATTGAGTGCACCGGAAAAAGAAATGAAGAATGTCGAACAAAAGAGAAATTCACCGGTTGAAATAATTGAAGGAAGACTGAAGAGGCTCCACACGAATGAGATAGCTGGTCGAGAGAGAGTCAGACTCCGGGAAGAAAAGGGGTGGGAGGGCGGGAAAACAAAGGCAACTTGGAAGGGGAAAACGACGAATATCTTGAAGAGAAAACACCAGTTGAAATCATTAAGGAAAGGAAGCAAAGACTTCGCACGAGTAGGAAGGATACTCGATTACGAACTCCGACTCTGTGATGAAAAGGGTGGGCGGGTGGGAAAATAAAACAACTGAGAATAGAGGAATAACTTCGTTGAGAGCAAACTGAGGATTGAGCTTGGCAAAGATGAAGAGGCTCAAGTCAACTTGACGAGAAATGCACCGGATGAAAAGAGCTGAGGGCCAACGATCGGAAAACCAACTGCGTGATCCTAAAGAAAATTTGAAGGGGAAGAGAAGTAATTCAAAACACCTACGTCAAGATTCCTTACCAGAGCGACGAAGGGGCTGAGGAGTAAAAAGAATTCCTACTCTCCGATATAACTAGACTCTAAAAACAGTTTATTCTAGACTCAACATCGGCCAAACTACACGATCAATCAAGGGGCTCCTAGGTTTGTCGAGGCTCGATACCAACTTGTCACGCCCAATATGCGACCCTATCCAAAAGGAACTCGACGGTCCCACCAAGGATAGACCCGCATATTGAAACGCTTTTGCAAGGTGGATATCATTACATCAACATTACATAATACATAGGGATACATACATAAGGCACGAATGCCACAAGAATACATCAACATCATATACAAAATCAACATCCGACTACGGATGAAACATAAACAGAAACTCAGACGACATCCACCCTGCTAGCGCAGGCTGCCGACCTGGAACCTATCCCCTGATCGAAGAAGCAGAAGAAGAACTCCAATACAAGAAAACATCGCTCTCACGTCATGATCATTGCAAACCTGTACCTGCAACTGGTGGTGTAGTAATCTGTGAGCCATGAGGACTCAGCAATCCCATTACCATGGGTATCAAGACTAGCAAAGCTTAATGGGTAAGGAAGAGGTAAGGTGGTGAGGTTGCAGCAGCGACTAAGCATATATGGTGACTAACATACGCAAATGAGAGCGAGAAGAGAAACAAAGGAACGGTCGTCAACTAGTAATGATCAAGAAGTGATCCTGAACTCCTACTTACGCCGACATAACCCGAAACCATGTTCACTTCCGGACTCCGAGAAGAGACCATCACGACTACACACGCGGTTGATGTTTTAATTCGGATCAGGTGTCAAGTTATCTACAACGGACATTAACAAATTCCCATCTGCCACATAACCGCTGGCACGGCTTTGAAAGTTCAAACCCTGCAGGGTGTCCCAACTTAGCCCATGATAAGCTCTCGCGATCAACGAAGGATATTCCTTCTCCCGGAAGACCCGATCAGTCTCGGAATCCCGGCTACAAGACATTTCGACAGCAATAAAACAAGACCAGCAAGACCTCCCGGCGTGCCGACACCTCGATAGTAGCCGACGTATCTCGTCTCGTGCCACGACCGGATGAGCAGTCCGTACAACTAAAACCAGCCCTCAAGTTTCCCGAGGTGGGCTGCAAAGGGTTTCTAGTTTGGACCAACACTTAGACAAGCATTGGCCGGGGGCTAAATAAAGATGACCCTTGGGATGCGCGACTCCCAAGGGAAAAAGGTAATAGGTCAGGCAAATGGTAAAACCAATGTTGGGCCTTGCTGGAAAAGTCTTATTCAAAGCGAACTGTTAAGGGGGTCCCATAAATCACCCGACCGCGTTAGGGACGCAAAATCCGGGAACATAATACCGATATGACGGAAACTAGGGCGGCAAGAGTGGAACAAAACACCAGGCATAAGGCCGAGCCTTCCACCCTTTACCAAGTATATAGATGCATTAATTAAATAAGATATATTGTGATATCCCCACAAGTAAACATGTTCCAACAAGGAACAACATCTCCATGTTCCAACAAGGAACAAACTTCATCTTCACCTTCAACTAACAACGCTATAAGAGGGGCTGAGCAAAGCGGTAACATAGCCAAACAACGGTTTGCTAGGAAGGGTAACAAAGGTTAGAGGTTCATGGCAATTTGGGAGGCTTGAGCAGCAAGTGGTAGGTAACGCAGCATAGCGATAGAATGAAGCAACTAGCATAGCAATGATAGTAATGAGATCCCAATTGACGGTCATCTTGCCTGAAATCCCGCAAGGAAGAAGAACGAGTCCATGAAGAAGATGAAGCCACGAAGACGAACCAAGCGTGACGAAGCGAATCCTCACGATCGCATAGCTAAACAGGAACTAACAAGAAGAAGCACACAACATAGTAAACACACCACACATGAACATGACAAGATGCACAACAAACATGATGCATGACAAATCTAGATGAAGCTACTCATGGCAAGAGATGATGCAAACAAGAGCAACACATCAAAGCAAGTTTAAATGAGGCCGGAAGCAACATATAACAATTCCGGTAAGTCCTCATATGCAAATTTCGAAATTGGTCCAGATCTGAATAAAACTTATGTTCAAGTTGTTAAACAGCAAGATAAGATGCACCACGATGATCTACACGAAATTCTAGTCAAGTTACATATAAAGTTCATTAGATTCGAGACTCGGCCTAGAAGATATGAGCAAAACAAGATAAGCATGGCATCGATGCAAAATGCATACAAACATCAAGCAAACACCTCAAAACAAGGATGCAACATGATAATATGAAGCCACATGCAATACTAAGCAAGTTTCATATGGAGCACACTCAAAACGGAGCAACGGTTCAACACATACACACTATAAAAGTCATGACAACAATCTGTCCAAAACAGCAACTAGGCATATTGCAAGCACCAAAACAACATGCTAAAGCATCTCAACGTGAAAACAAAAGGCATGGGCATGAGGTACAGGTAAAGCATTACAAAACATGAACACTGAGCTATCTCCAGAAATCACTAGAACATGCTCAAAATGACATGGCAAGATTGCAAATAATAACAGTATCAGACTTTAGCAGAAATAACATCAGGTTGCAATGTTTAGAGCTATCAAACAACATGCTACAGGAACTTAACATGGAAAACAAAGGCATGGCATGAATCTACTAATTGCATAGAACAAAAGTCCCTTACTGACCATAAGCCAAAAAGGATCAGAAGATATGATGGCACCCATGTAAACATGGCAAGTTATATTACAGATTCATACATGGCAAGTTATATTACTGACAATAAGTAGGCATGTTGGTGAGCTTTAACCACTCACCACAGAGCAATACATGGCATGGCAAGGAAACTCACAGTAAGAAGACATGGCGAAAATTGAATAACATGTAAACAACCTGCCAGGAAACATTTTATAGCAAAAGTAGAGCTCGATTGACTCAAGCTATGGCACTCCATAATTTCAAATAAGGGCATGGATGGATAGAGAATAACCATATGTTCAAAACATCCTTAGTGAAGTATCTCAAAATAAGCATGGAACTCTCTGTAGCATCAAGTTTACATGGCATAAAATATATCAGTGAGCAGGGCTGAAATCAGCAACATCATGAAGCCTAGTTTGCATGCTTGTGCTAGTCACCACAGAGATCACAAAATACATGGCATACACCCCTGTAAAGATTGCATGGCACATTACAAAACACATGTAGGACTCAAGTTCATAGGATGCACACATCAATCATGGCAAAAATGACAAAAGTGCATGTTCTGATAAGAATCTGAAACTAACATCACATAGCCCTCTTGTAACAGCATTTCGGGCATCAAGATGAGCTCAAATGAAAATGATGCAATGAGATGAAATGATGTACTCGTTGAGACGAACAATTTGACATATTATACGCACGAAACGGAGCTACGGATGCAGAGATACGGTATGATGAATATGGCATGAAAATGTGCAAAATCACTCGGGACTTAGCAATTCGGGGAAGGGGAAAAAGTCAACCTCGTCGGAATCTTGCCGGAGAACGGCCGGAGAGGAGGGAGACGGCGGCCGGAGCTGCGGGAGAGGTTGGGGAGGCCGGGCCCCCGCCGGATCTGGCCGGATCCGGGCGGCGTGGCGGCGCGGAGGAGGCAAAGGGCGGGCGAGGGACAAAAGGCTTGGGCGGGTGCGGATCCGGACGGCCAGCGGCGGGCCAGCCAAAGCAGAGGCGGCGAGGGGAGGGCGGGCGCAGGCGGCGGCGATGGAGGCGGCGGCCGGCGGCGGCGGAGAGGCGCCCGAGGGAGACGGGAGGCGGCGGCGGCGCCTGGTCGGGCGGCTGGCGGCGAGCGGCGGGCGACGGCGGCTGGGCACGCGGGCACGGCCCAGCCGGCAGAGCGGACAGGCTCATGCGGCCCGATCCGGTCCAGCGGGCCGGGCGCGGTGGGCGGCGCGGGCGCTGACGTGGCGCGCTATGAGTGGAGAAGGGAGGCGGAGGAGGTGACGTGTCGCCTCGCCATTGGCCGGGCGACGTGTTAGCGGGATGGACGCGTCCGGCGCGGGCGGACATGTCCGGCGACGTGGAGGGAGGAGGAGGTTAGGGTTTCATCTGCGCGAAAAATCCGGGAGGGGCACATATTTATAGGTAGAGTCAGCTAGGAGACTCCAAATGAGGTGCGGTTTTTGGCCACTCGATCATGATCGAACGACCGAGAGCATGGAGATGACTTAGATGGGTTTTGGGCCAGTTTGGAAGGGGTGTTGGGCTGCAAGAGAAAAGGGAGGTTTCGGGCTACGCGGTTAACCGTTGGAGTACCAAACGACCTCCAAATGGCACGAAACTTGACAGGCGGTCTACCGGTGGTATACCAAGGCCGCTTGGCAAGACTCGGTCCATTCCGAGAAAGTTTAACACCCGCTCACAACAAGAGACAAAAGGGGGACGCCGGAGGGCATAGGAGTGCCGGATTGCAAAACGGACAACGGGGAAAATGCTCGGATGCAAGAAACGAACACGTATGCAAAATGAAATGCACATGATGACATGATATGAAATGCATATGATGACATGGCAAAGTGCAACACGCAAGCAAATGACATGGCAACGACGGCGAATAACTGGCAGACACCTGGCGCATCGAATCCAGGGTGTTACAACGGCAACATTGCCCGCGAGTTCTTCCTGTTTTCCCGTGCGTCTAAACGCAGAAGGGGAGGAGAGAGAGAGAGAGAGCACACATGAAACCCACCAGTAAGTGAAGGCGAATAGTACTAAAAGTAATATTACATGTTATCCATTAATTAGGCTGTGGTAATATAAAAACATTATGTGAACAAAGGGGGTACAACAAACGTTGCTATTCTACGTATGTTGCCTATTGACGTGCGGCTTGAAGGCCCGGTCGCATGTTCGATCCTCGTCCTTTATTTTTTAATTTGTATATGGGTCCAAATTTGTTTCATGACATGTGGGCCCTCGGTGTGTAGTTTGTAGCACTTTAATTTGTGGGTCGAAATTTGTTCCATTCCAGGTGGACTATCGGTGTGTAGTTTTGTAGGTTATTTATAGTAATTAAAGAGAACAACATAGTTTTTTCAATAATACCATGGTGTGACGTTGAAGGCGAGAAAGGACGTGCGAGAGAGCGATGACCGAGCCAGAGGGAAATCAACTAGGGGAGTTATGGGTTGCAACGGTGTTTGGAGTAGTTGTGGGCGAATGCTACAAAAATATAATCTAAACCGACCGGAATAAATGCCTACACAAATTAATCCAAGGTTGGAGTGCCCTCGCAATGTAAATAGCTCCGCTTTGCGAGGATGGAGAGGTAGTAGCTTCAACGCGTGGAAGATACGGTATGAGAAAGCGAGGTCAATCGAGAGACATATAGATAGAGAGACAAAGTGAGTGTGGTCCGACATTCATTGAACAAATATATGCTCTGGAGAGATATTGTCCGATTAAGCTTTTGGCAAGGGTGAGGGCTGTAAGATAGAGCTTGAGAGATGATCCAGTCACAGACGTGTAGATATATTTTGTGCATGGGAGGAAGCAAGGTCAACCGATCACATAGGGTCGCCGTGCGATCGAAAGAGTGAGACAGGTTGGAGAGAGTGACCTAGATAGATGATGTGGGTGAGAGAGTATACAATGTGAATAGGTCGAATTGGGCTCAAACATGGTGATATATCGTTTTTATCCGAGAAAGAGCGAGGTCAATCGAGACATACGGAGAGAGAGAGAGAGAGAGAGAGAGAGAGAGGAGAGAGAGAGAGAGAGAGAGTGAGCGTGGCCCACCATGAGGTCGAAAGAATGGCGGCGGCTTGGATGGACTGACCTAGATAGACAATCTGCGTGAGAGACTATATCGTGTGTCGATTGAGGCCCGAAGAGGGAGATATATCATTTGTGTGTGAAAGAAAACGAGGTTAAACGAGACTCAGATAAAGAGAGCGAGATTGAGCGAGTGTGGCCGCCGTCTTGGAAGAAAGAGTGAGACAGTCTCGAGGGAGTGACGTAGATATACAACGATGTTTATGCGTGCGCACGAGAGGTTGGGGGGGCTAGATAGGCAATGCATGTATTTAGCACGAGAGGGTGAGAGGGAGAGGGGGGAGAGAGAGCTCGGCATGGGGTGCAGATGGCGGGTGTGTGAGGTAAATACATTTGGTAACAGAGTGGAAAAAGGGGTTGTGTAGTTGAGAGACTTAGAGATCAAACATGGAGAGAAAGAATGAGCGTGTGTTGGAAACCGATAACTTCCTAAGGTGGTCGGGAGAGGAAGATTGACCGATCTGAGAAGTATGTAGCGTTGTGCAGGGGGCTAAAAACATTTGAATGTACATAGTACGAGACTTAATATCGATGTTTCAATTCGTGTACATTGTAAGATTTGAACCGAGGACCAGGCATACGGGTAATTATTTGAATTGTGCCATACTAAGTTTCAAAAGTTGACATTGACTCAATTTGTTGTGCTATTTTGTAGGTCATATGTTTGAATCCATCCAAAAGTTTTCTCACTACCATGGTGTTCATCATATACATATGAATTTGTATTAAAAAAGTAGCGTGGATACAGTGAAATGCGAAATCCACGTTAGAATTTGAGATCGCTACGTGACACACACTCTAATTCAAAAATCTAACTACGTGACACACACTCTAATTCAAATAACTAATTATGTGACACACACTCTAATCCATGTTAGCGTGGGTACCGTTTCGATTTTTTTCAAATAACTCCTCATTAATTAATTTCTAGTACTCCCTCTGTTCACTTTTATAAAACCTTGAAGACATTCAGACAATGTGCAAAACAGTTCATTTTAAGTTGTCTGAAACGACTTACAAAAGTGAACGGATTTAGTATCTCGTTTCGAATGACTAATTATTGCAAGGAAAACACGGCCATGGTAATACATACAGATTCGTTTGCAAATGAAAGAAGATTCGTTTGCATTCTCAAATGTAGGCGCACCAGGAAGACCAGGGTCGGTCGGGTGGATGCTTGCCGTGCCTTTAAAGGCAACTGCCTTTGGGTGGATCGACATGTGGGCCAGCAACCTGTTGGGCCCACATGTCATGGACAAAGGCGGTGCCTTAAGGCACCAAAGCATAATCTGTCGGGGTGGTCGCGTGTGTCGGACGGACGCAGTAGCACCCAGCCACCCACCCTCCCCCAAAAAAAGGACGACGACAATATAAGTTCGCTTCCATGTTTCGGATTGAAATATCCGCGCCCCAATTCCAACCCTGCAAAATTTCTCTTCTCCACCGTCCCCTTCCGCACCCAGATTGCTCAAATCCCTTATTCGCTGCAAACCATCGAATCGCCCCTCATCTCGTCTCTTTCCCCACCATTCCCCACCTGCGTGCGGACGGCGACAACGAAGGCGACGGTCGCGCTTCACCACCGCACGGAGCTACCTCATCTCGCCCTCGTCCACCGCACCGGTGGTCAACCGACAATGTCGGCCGCCGCAACCGACGTGCCTCACAGACACCAAGTTCCACCGCATCAGGTGCGCTTCACCGACGCCGTCTCCCAGCTCACCGGGGCTACTTCACCGAGCACATCGTCGCACCTCCGCCCCGTGAGGCCGTTGGGGCTTCACCAACGGTCTTGTCCACCGCATCGTAGCGCTCCGCTGCCACTCAAGATCTGCATCCGTCGCGCTGCCAGCCAACGCCAACGCATCACCTCAACGGCTCAAGTGACCCGCACTCTAGCTAAGCGAGCATGCCCAAGCGCCCGCCCGAACTAGGTATCCACACATCACTCCCTTGTGCACTGTTCTAACGATGTTTGGGTATCCTTTCACTGCTCTCTTAGCTTACACGCCTATGCAACTCTGTCTTTAACTCTTATTTCTTCTGGAGATATCATCTGAAACAAGCAAATCCATTTTTAGCGAAGCATGACGGGCTCTGGGATCTGGTACACATCCCGCACACCGTATAACCTTGTAAGTATCTGTTCTCCGTTACAACATCAAGGTCGATTCCTCTTATTTGATCAACCATTCGCCGTGTCAAAAATGCAGAGGGGATGCAAGGAGCACAAGGCCTGCACATCCAAGCAAGTGGTAACATGGACTTGTACATGGAAAATCCCAAGCGCAAGCGAGCTGTAGTGAGCACAGCATGTGAGCTAGCGTAAGTCCTGCATTTCATTTAATTAAATCTTGGCATTAGTGTATGATTTGTGTGAAGTGGCTGATCCATGAATTCAAGTTACCATGGGCAAATATTTAACTTAGAAAATACGAAGGCACTTGCACTCCGGAAATCAACATAACTTGAGAAATGTGAAGCTACATGCACTTCGAAAACCAGCTAATGATCCAAAGTAGTTCAGATTATAAACACTAAATGATGCAAGCACCAAAAAACACAAAATGCAACATGGTGTACAAGGACTACAAACATGGTATGTACCTGCTTGAATTATTCGTTCTCTGGCTGAAAATATTGAAGTGTAATTGCACATATAACTAGTGCGCAAACTGCATATCAATATATCCATCCTGCACAAGTATGCCAATAGTTTCAAACAACATATTAGAAAGTATTTATGCTATGTTGTCATGATACGGGGACTTTTTGGTAGATGGCCTCGACGTTTCCTCAAGCTATGAAAATGCACTATAATTTGCTTGTCATCAATGCCTGCAAATATCATCTCTCTCAACATAGTAGATCATCATTAGACACTAAATCCTTCAATGAGCTTGCAAAATGCTTGCATTAGATCCCTCATTAGACACTATATGTTCATCACCGGGAGCATGTAAAATGTTTGCATCAAATCCTTCATTAGCAGTCTGTTCATTAGACACTTGAGCTCAAGAACAACATGAGCTTGTATGTTTGCACCGAAACTTGATTAGATACATCGGATTCATCGATTCAGTATTGATTGGGGAGTTATAAAATAAGTAGAAATTGGTTTCATTTTCTCATAGATTCCCTACATACAAGCAGTTTTACAACACCGTCGGGTTTAACTATTTGCGAAGCGAAGAGTTGAATTAGATATAATCAGGGATGTGATGTACCTGCTCGTTGCACATGCTACTCTTGCAAGCTGCGATCGTCCGCTTGGCGCAAGCTCGATGCCATGCCCGTCTGCCGCTGCTGCCTCCCACGCAGCTACACCCAGGTTTGGATCTTCATCTTCTTGTCCTTCCGTTCGCTTGAAGCCGGCGACCGCCTCCAACGAGGGCGCGAGGAAGTGCTATGTCGGTCTGTCCAGCGGTGGCTAGGTTAGGAGCGAACCATTTGGAGGTCGGAGCGAATGAATTGGAATTTTTCCTGCTGTCGATCGATATGGGAGGCGCTCGTTTAGCCATGAGCCTGCTATAGGGCCTGCCTTGCACTTATGTTATTGGCCCATCCAAATTGAAACATTTTCTTCATTTTTACATTGCCTCGTGCGTTGGGACGAACAAAACTAGTGTGGGCCAACCTGGACGACTCAAACTAGGTGCACACTTTCCAGCCACCTGAGGCGGCCACCCATACCAGCCCCTATGGTGGCGTCTCCCCTTTTTGCGTGTATGATTGGATGGTGAAAAATATTCAAGTGGCGCTTTTGTTTTACCCATAGAATGGTTGAATTGCTTGTTTCTATGAACTGAGTTCACCAATAATGTGAAGGATGCCAGTCTTTTCATCCTATTGTAGATTGCTTAGATCTCGATATGCCAAAAGAAATCGCATGAAATATACAGTAAAAGCCAGTGTGATGTGTTTGGCTACAACTAGTCTGACTACATGTCCTCATATAACATATCAAGGACGCACCATCTAACCAGATTAACCATTCGACTTACCCATGCAGTGTGGGAAGAAAGAAGTATTGGGACTGCGTATCCAAGCAATTGATTCCATGGACTCCTTCGTACAACCTTGTAAGCGAAAATGAAGTTGCAATGTGCCTGTACAAAGAACTAGCGTAAGTTCAGTTACCTGCTTCTCGGAATTTTAGTTAGCCACTTATTGCAAAAATGTTCAATTACGTTGCTTGGCTTAATTTAGTTTGCTACTGATTACATAATGGCACAAACTGTTAATCATATTGTAGACTGCGCCTATCTATGTGTTTGATACTTACTGTTAAGAATTACTTGTTTGCCTTAACTTAAATATCTACTTGTTTGTTTAATCGCATTGTTGCTGCAACAGCGGGTTACAATGATGTTAATAACTACTTTTCAAAGCATCCAATTGTAACTCTTTAATTCCTTGTTTGTTTAAGCGGTTTGTGTTATAACTCCTAGTTGAGATGTTTTGCTAACTTCAACTTTTCGAATCCAATCGAAACTTTAATGGCAAAACAGGTTAGCCCAAGATCAAAGAGCGAGGTTCCCATGGACGTTGCATCATCCCACAGCAAATGGCACCGCCCAATCGTGCATTATGAATTGCCAACTGCTGATGCTCTAGAGGCTAAACTAGTGGCGTAAAGAGATTTGCATCAGACTTAGATATGAAGTTGACATGTTGAGGAAGCAAACAGCACAATCACAAGAAGTACTCAAGACAACCATTAAATATTTGGTGGATTTCAAAACGAAGCAAGCCGAGACTGACCAGATTGTTAAGGTCTGAAGGAAAAAGGAAATTAAATTCCTACTTGGTAAATCATAGGTGAAATGTTCTTTCCATAGTTGAATAACCTTTGTGTTGTCTGCTCATGTAATCAATCAAACCATTTGTTTTAGATATCATGTAATAATTGTTTTTTGGTTTGTAATTTTATTTGAGCACAAGTCTGTATTAATTGATAAGACTAGGAGACATTTCATTTGGATTGTTGTGCTGGACCTACAAATATGTTAATCGGGCTGAATGTGCATTCAGCAATAGTAGTAGTATAGATGGACCATAAGTGGCACGATCGGAAAGGGCCAAGATGCTGGCTAAAAAAGGATCTTTGTTGTAGTGAAAGTGCGTTATATCGACTAGAGGGGGTGAATAGGCGATTTTTATGAATTCTTCAACGAGGAATTTGCGGTGAGGAAATTCCTTAGCGAAGAACTACGTGCTGCGGAATAAGTACTCGAAGTAAGCATAACAGAATACACGCATAGTCATCATGATGAAATGAAGACAATCACAGTCTGTAAAGTGTAATCACAGGATAACACAAGATGAAGACAAACAGATCAAGAAATTGAACTGAGGAAATTGAGAAAGTCTTGATCAAAGTCTTCAAACACAGATATGAACAAACACTCAACACAAGAATGAGGAAATGAAAGGGTTGAGGAAATATAACCAGTTAGGTTGGTGAAGACAATGATTTGGTAGACCAGCCCAACTGCTGTCTCGCTTGTACGTCTGGTTGGAGCGGCTAAGTATTTAAACTCGAGGACACACAGTCCGGACACCCAATCATCGAAAGCACGCAGCTCAGGACACCAAGTCCTCACCGTATTCTCCTTGAACTAAGGTCACACAGACCTCGTCCAATCACTCGTGGTAAGTCTTCAGGCGACTTCCAAACCTTCACAGACTTGGTCACTCGGCGATCCACAATTCCTATTGGATGCTCTAGACCATGACGCCTAACCGTCTGGAAGAAGCACAGTCTTCAAAGGTAACAAGCGTCGGATCCACGATGATCAATTTCTTGATGATGCTCAATCACTTTGGGTTGTAGGGTTTGGTTTTGGGTTTTCCTCACTCGATGATTTTCTCTCAAAGTCCTCGGAGGATGGGTTGCTCTCAAATGACAAGTGTCAAGTTCTCTCGAGCAGCCAACCAGCTAGTGGTTGTAGGGGGCGGCTATTTATAGCCTAGGAGCAGCCCGACATGATAAGACATAAATGCCCTTCAATGATATGACCGTTAGGTGGATAAGATATTTTGGGACAGGTGGCGCAAGAAGACAAGAATTGATCGGAAATTTGAATATCAAATTCCTCGGGGCTATCATGATCCTCTTTGTGTAGGCAATCCAGACTGGCGAATTCCTAACTCCTCGGTCGAGAACAAATTCTCAAATGACGTAAGAACTTCGTCTCATCCATCAAGAAATTGACTGAATCTGTATGAGATTTCAAAGGCTTCACTCAAGGGATTGGTAGGTGTAGGATTTTGAGTTGAGCATCACATGGAAATTTTTCCTTAGTATTTCCTCGACCCCTTTAACGAAGACGGTGTTTCCTATGACTCAACAAAGAGAAAATGAAACTACGAAAACAAAAGTCTTCACGCTTCATGTTCCTCAAATGAATACCAAGTCTTCAAGATCACACCAATTTCTTCACTTTCAAAGTCTTCAGAATATCAAAGTCTTCAGTTGAAGAACTTCATTTTTAGGGGTCGACTTTCTCTGTAAATATCAAACTCCTCATAGACTTATAGACCTGTGTGCACTCACAAACGCATTAGTTACTTAACCTATAAGTCTTCAATACACCAAAATCACTAAGGGGCACTAGATGCACTTACAATCTCCCCTTTTGGTGATTGATGACAATATAGGTTAAATTTTCAACGGGATAATCATATGAAGTGTAAATACGATAATGAGGAATTTGATTGCAAGATATAGAAGAACTCCTCAAGATGTGCTTAGTGAGGAATTTGCTTTTGAGGCAATGCACATTTGAAGAATTGAATCATGGAGATCTCCCCTATATCTTGTAATTCATACACGATTTAACATATAATATGAAGAATTTGAAATGCATGATGAAATATGGTGCTTGATGTTATGCAAAGTAACTCATCAAGAGTATCAGAGCTCAAATAGATTTGCTATGAAGATTTTCAAGGAGCTCAAGAGAATCAGAGCATAGTGCAAGAGCATAATGCATCAAAAGTATCAAAGCACCATCGGGTTTAAGATTACAACTCGATCCAATAAAAGTTTCAGAAGAACGAGAGTTGTAACTTAACAAGAATAAATTACTGTATATAGGCAAAAAGCTAGACCCGCTTGAAGACTAACTCAAATTTCTCCCCCTTTGTCATCGAATGACCAAAAGGATCGAATCGAGGACTAAGCGCTCTGAAGAATTTCAAGTTGAAGACGGAGCGCTTGACATTGTTGGGGTTGTTTGTTGAAGTAGGACCAGCCGCGGTGTCTTCCAAGTCTTCATTTTCATCGATTGTCGCGAGATGAAGAATAGAGCTAGCCACCAAGGAAGGAACTTTGACCTTCTTGAATTTCTTGGAGGAGGTGCAGACCAGTCAAATTCTTCCTTGAGTCCCATTGACGCCGTTCTTCTTCATCAGAGACATGTGAAAGAACAGCCAGTGCGTTTGAAGGTTTCATGGAGGTAGTAGTGGTTTTCTTCCTTGCATTGTGTGTTGAGGTCATGTTGTGAAGAAAAGTACCAAACCGACGCTGACCCATTTATGATTACGATCAACCTTCCGATGAAGACCGAGGAGTAACTCACGATCGATCATCACACAGGTGCGATAGCTTGAGGACTTTGCTTGACCGAGGTATTTGGCGATCGAGTCATGTGTGGCGAGCCATCATTGGTGGAGTAGGATGCTGCTTTGTAAACTGTCCATCCAATGGACGAATGCCTTCATCGATCACAGCAGTAGCCTTGCCCTTGTCATCATCTCGAGGTAAACGTCCGCTTGAGGACTTCAATCGGAGGCAAGTAGCTGCAGTGGTTCAAAGTATCGCCTTGTAATTGAGTGAAGACCTTGTCCGATGAATCTACGTGGCGCCCTCGATTCAATCGTACACTAATCATGCACGCAAATGTGTACGATCAAGATCAAGGACTCACGGAAGATATCACAACACAACTCTACAAATAAAATAAGTCATACAAGCATCATAATACAAGCCGGGGCCTCGAGGGCTCGAATACAAGTGCTCGATCATAGACGAAGTCAGCGGAAGCAACAATATCTGAGTACGGACATAAGTTAAACAAGGTGCCATAAGATGGCTAGCACAAACTGGGATCAGATCGAAGAGGAGCAAGCCTCCTCCCAGGATCCTCCTAGGTCACTCCCGGTCGTCGTCCGGGCTGCACGTAGTAGTAGGCACCTCCAGGAGTAGTAGGCGCCGAGGCGGTGGCGTCGCTCTGGGCTCCATCGTCGATTGCAGCAATCGAGTAGAGGTAGGGAAAAGGGGAACAAGGCAACCGTGAGTACTCATCCAAAGTACTGCAAGCAAGGAACTACACTACATATGCATGGATACATGTGTAAAGGGCCATATCGGTGGACTGAATCTGCAGAATGCCGAATAAGAGGGGATAGCTAGTCTTAACGAAGACTACGCACGGACACCGGTCTTGCAATAGATGTAAGAGGAGAACGGAAGTCCTCCAAGTAACATCATATAGCAATAATCCTACCCGCAATCCCACGCTCATAACCCCGAGCGAGAGCGACCACCGTTGTATCGGCACTTGGAAGGGTATGTTTTATCAAGTATCCGGTTCTAGTTGTCATAAGCTCAAGGTACAACTCCAAGTCGCCCCATTATCAAGATCACGGCTATCCGAATAGATTAACTTCCTGCAGGGTGCACCATCTTACCAAAGACGCTTGATCCCATTTGGCGGACACACTTTCTGGGTCATGCCCGCCGCGGAAGATCAACACGCCGCAGCCCCACCTAGGCACAACAGAGAGGCCCAGACGCCGGTCTAAACCTAAGCGCGCAGGTGCTGGGCCCATCGCCTCGAGCACACACCTGCACGCTGGCGAGGGCGACGGAAGCAGACCTAGCCAAGCAGCGTTCAGTCCAATCCGGTAGCGCGCTCCGTCGTGACGTCTGAAGTGCTTGGCCGATACCACGACGCCGGATACCCATAACTACTCCCGCGTAGATGGTTAGTGCGTATAAGCTCGTAGCCAACCCAGATCAAATACCAAGACCTCGTTAAGCGTGTTAAGTAATCGCGAACGCCGAACAGGGCCAGGCCCACCTCTCTCCTAGGCGGTCTCAACCTGCCTGCCGCTCCGCCACAAAGATCCACTCATGGTGCTCCATCACCGACCGACTTTAGTCGCACATGTATCATGTATAAGTATATAGTATATACCGTGATCAACTCCCGAGTGATCACGGCCCGATAGTATAGCACGGCAGACGGACAAGAAAGTAGGGCCACAGATGAAAGTACTAGCATCCTATACTAAGCATATAGGATTGCAGGTAAGGTAACAACAGAAGTTACAAGGACAGGCTATGCAGCAGTATAGGAGTATCTGAAAACATTAACATGCTATACTACTCTAATGCAAGCAGTGTAGATAAGAGTAGGCGATATCTGGTGATCAAGGGGGGTTCTTGCCTGGTTGCTCTGGCAAGAGAGAGGGGTCGTCGGTGACGTAGTCGATCACGAGGACATCAAAGATCGGTCTCGGGGTCACCGGAGAGAAGAGGGGAAGAAACAGTAAATACATAGCAGCAAGTGCATAACAGACAATGCATGAGCTAGACGTGTTCTAACGGCGCTAAGGCGTGCCCTAACGTGGTATGAGGGGTAATGATTAAGGGGAAACATCAGGAAGTTCTCCTGCCCGGACGTCTGTCGAGATGATGAACCGGAGAGGAAAGTTTGCAGGTTCGATAGGTTAGGGGTGTGTGGCGGACGAACGGGCTGCGATCCGGATTCGCCTCGTCGTTACGAGCAACTTTCATGTTGAAATTATTTTCATCCGAGTTACGGATTAAAAGATATGATTTATTAAAGTTTAAACAATATTCTGAAATTATTATTAATTGAATGAAAAGGTGAATTGCTATGTGCACCCAGCAGAGTGCACTGGCAGAACCACCAGAGGTCGACAGTGGACCCCGTTGACCAGGTCAATCTGTTGACCAGCTTGACCGTCAACTAGGAAGGGACCCACATGTCGGTTTCGTTAGTCTCGACTAATTGACTAATTAGGTAATTAGCGTGTTAATTAATGATAATAATTAAGTTAAATATTTAACTAACAAAATAATGATTTTAATTATTATTTATTTAACTCTATTATTAATTTTAATTAATTGATTCTTTTTAAAACAATCGTTTTGGGCTGGGACCCACTTGCCATTGGCCCTGTGGGGCCCTGGCGGATCAGCGTCTTGGGCGAATCAGGCGGGCGGAATCAATGGGAGCGACGGCGTCTGGAGGGGCGAACCCTGCTGGCCCTGGCGCTGGCCGGGCGGAGGAGAGCGCCGCCGGGCGGAGGGAGAGCGCCGCCAGGGCGGGAGGGAGCGCCGTGAACAGGACCGGCGAGGGGCGGGCGAGGCTCGCCATGGCGCTGGCGCTCGAGCACCGGCCGGGCGGAGGAGGTGCGCTGTGGCGAGAGAGGAACCAGGCGTGGGGCGAAGGCCGAGGGCGCTGGCCGGGCAGCCGAACCCACGGCGGCCGGAGTTGCCGACGACGCGGGAGCGCTGGGGAAGGGGGAGAGGGCGCGCCACAGGCGCAAGGGCCACGGTGGCCTTGAAGCGACTGGGCGCTGCCGCTGCCGCGGCGGGCACGGCGGGCTGGGCAACGGGCGAACGGGGGTACGATACGGCGACGGAGAAGGTAGAGGAGGAGCTCACGCCGGGGTAGGGACTGGGCAGTGGGGCTCGGGTGGATGCCGGGGACGACGTCTGCGGGAAGCGAGCAGCGGGGAGGGGCTCCGGTGAGGCGGCGTTCATCGGCGAGGTCGGGCGGGAGGCCTTCCGGATCCAGGAACGGAGGAGGATGGGGCGCCGGCGCGTGAAGGGGATGGGATGGCTCCGCGAGGTGGCGGGGAACGCGCGGGCGGCGGCAAGGCGGGAGCGCTGAGTGGTGGCGCTGTGGCCTCCTCCGATCCCGATCCAGATCGGGGAGAGGGAGCGAACGTGGGGGGGCGAGGAGAGTGGGGGTTCGTGGGTAGGTTAGGGTTTGGTCGGGCGTGGCCTATAGGCCAGGGAAGGGGTATGGGCGGCCCGTTCGGTCGCTGGAGGCCAGTGAGCCACTTGGCCCCGTGAGAGGGTGTCTCTCTCTTCTTTTCTTTTGTCTTTACCTTTTATTTATTTTACCTTTTACTTTTCTATTTTATTTTAGTTTTAGCAATTTACTAAAGTGGCACCTAAATAGATTTTACAAATTATGCCACCGCCACAATAGTTTATTACTTATAACAATTTAGTTTTGAAAATGTTTATTAATTTTAAAGCACTTAAATAATTGTATATGCTACTGTTTTATTCATTTTAGAGTATCTAAACATTTTATAAAAGTGTGGTTTCACCACCATAATTACCTATGCATTATCTGGCTCACTCCGAACATTTTAGTGTTAATATTTGAAAACTTTTATTGTTTGCTTGATTTTGAATTTGAATTCGAACAGGTTTCGAACTAGCGCGAGTTTATCCACAGTAACCGAGGTGACGTGACATCATTAGCGGGGATTACTGTAGCGTAACTACCCGGGCGTCACAATTCTCCTCCACTACAAGAAATCTCGTCCCGAGATTTAAGAGGGGAGTAAGGGGAAGGTTCTGGTTACGATAATCTAACGGATCTTCTCGAAGAAGTTAGTTCCTTCCGTTGATGTCTTCAATCCTTTATTCCGATGCATCATGATAAACTTGTCATCATTTCTTGGGAACTCTATCGCATTACTTACGAAAGGTAAGGGCAGCTCACTACGACATAATGCTTTTAAGGGAAACAATCTGGGTTAACCCATGAATTAGTATAAAATTATCTCTCGAGTTGAACATATGAAATACCTCGAGAGTAAGGTACGAAGGTACCATAATAGGCTCCAAGCGGTAGGTAGCGGCTCAAGCCTGAACAGAGTGAGAAAGGGGTTCGAATAGCGAGAGTAAGTATCGCGTCGATACCAGAATAGATCACTATGACGGTGGCCCGTGAATTACATACGAGGCCACGTGCGAGGAATAACTTTGGAAATCGGGGGTGTACAGGACAGTCAGGTTTCGATCCTGTGACCTGTGGGTTATGGGCCCACCATGCGGTTAAAAGTAGAAGGTTGTTGACATCCTGCACGATCATGTAAGCAAGGCATGTCAGAGGAGAGTCTGAGGGTCATGTCGGCAACAACATAGGTACCAAGGGCGAGGGACTAAGAGAACCATTTTCCCTTTCGTTGAACGAGGCGGACCAATAGGCAAGGTTCTCGTCCATCGGTGGTAACCGGAATGTCATCAACAAATAGTAATAGGGTCTTACTTACAGAGTGGTACAACGAGGTGCTTACCTAAGCAGGGGATTATCACTGCTTAGATTATATATATCCCAAGAAAGGTTCAAACAACCAATGGAAAGTAAAATATGATTATCATATTAAACAGAACAATGGGAAGGAAAATGTGTTTAAACACATATTTCAGGGATATATCCTTACCAAGGATAAGCAGAGCATGATATCCATGACATGATATAATGTAGAAAACCCTTTAGGTAAGGGGAGAGAAATTTCATGACATTACCCATACAACGGTGTTGGATAATTGAGCAAGAAACATTTAGCATTGGGCTTCAATGTTCTTGTTGAAAATCGAGTAACACGTACATGCTTTGAGATAGCATTGACATGGTCTTCAGGTGAAGATCAGACTTTGGAATCACGAAGGATCCACCAGGAATAACTTGTAGAATCAGTATTACAATTCCCTCATGGATGAATGGATAACCCTGCTGAAAGGAATCTAAAATGATAGGTCCTCCGGGGGGGGGGTGCTAGGCATGACATCATGCTACCGGGTCATCAAAGGATCATCATCATAACTCTTGGGCAGTTGACCCAACCATCATAGCTGACCGAGATTCAGATCCGATTGGTGTCAGGATACCTCAGACTTAGGATACCTGAGAAGAAAAGGTGCAACGCAATTGACGAGATGACATTGTAAGATTCTCGGGGAAATGAACTATGGAGTGATTTCCGTTAACTAGAGTCCATCATTATCCCAAGGAGAGGGCAAGGAGGCGTCTGGTGAACTCAACGGCAATTTACCGAGATTCCCAAAAGATGGATTTCCGCAATTAAGTGAACAAGGAGATAACATTTGTCAGCTCAAATGACATAAGGAAGTATGCTCGAGGAAAACATACACAAGTAAACATTGGTTGAAAGGTGCGCCCGATGGGTTGGGTTGCACGACCAATGTCAGAATGGTGATTCAGAGAAGTATTTCTATGTCAAGAATTCTCAAGAGGTGGAACAAATCTCAGAACATTCTTGACATAAGGATGGTAATACTCCAAGGTAAAGAAGAACGATTGCTGGGTAGCAAGGAGCTCAAGGTATAACACCAAACAAGAACCAGCTGGTGTTGGTGGGAAGGCAATAAAGTGGTCGATGATAATACAATTCATCGAGGGCAAGGATGGTATTTCTCATCATGAATTTAATTGATATCCTGGATGAGCTCAGAATGTTGATGATCACGACACCTTTGTCGCGAGAGTTCATGAAGATGTAATCGGTCGGCGACGACATCAATTCAAAGTAATGATGAAGTGAAAGGGGTATTGGAACCAAGGGTACGATACAAACTCGAAACCAAGCTTGTTGTTCAAGGCGAAATGATATGACGATGAGGGTCGACGAAGGTTAGTTCTTCGTCGAAAATTGTGCTCGAGAAGAAGGACCGGTAGCACAGTTAAAATCATCACGACAATGATATAGCCAAACAGGCTAGGAATGACGTGATCGGGTACAAACTCGTACTTATAGAAGCTTACAAAAGAGTTGTTGAACCGTAGTGCAGACTCGGTTCAGTTATCAGTGTCTTTGAGTGTTTAACAACTCAGAGCCCGCGAAAAATTGGAATCAGTGGGAAGGTAGCGCTTGACGTAGAACTCATAAAAATTTATGCAGTTCCATCATAATCTCGATATACCAGGGGGGTAATACTCGACACAAGATCAAAGTAAAGGTTGGACTGGTGTATTGATCCATTGTTTTAACTTGTCCAAGAAATGGGACCAAAGAAGAACAATCATGGTCGGAACCACGGTTGCAAGGGATCAATTCACATATACCATATGTTAGCTATCAAGGAAATAGTTACTGTTACAAGAAGCTTCCATGGTAGGATATATATCGCATCCATGGGCATGAACACAAGGTTCAAGGTCGACTCCCACTTCTCCAATGCACAACCTTCCATTCACTTCTCACGTTCAAAGAAGTTGTAGGGTTGAGATTATATCTGGCGAAGCACCAGAAGAGTAATATTCGTGAAAACTTTCGGGTTCACACGGTTTAGAGAAGGCATATGTTCAACCCATAGGGGCTTCTTAGAAACATATACCACTAGTTTCAAGAGTAAATAACACAAGCTCGGAGGTAGAGCATGGTTGACAAAGCAGAGGATGCAATTTACCAAAGGCATTATGTATCAGGGGAAGGCCTCACAAAGTTATTGAATATGAAGGATGCTGACGGGTGAAATCCAATAATGGTCCTGATGGTCCACAAGGGGTCCGCGTGAGCATCAAGACTTAACTAGAGGAAGAAGAATGCAAGGAGATCAAATTATAGAAACAACTGACTAACTCAATTGTCAGATGCAAAGGAATTATGATTTCCAACTCAAGGGATCAGAAGCAATGCTCTGATTAGGGGTGGATAAGTTGAATAGCCTTAGGGTACAATCAACGGCAATAGGATTGGTCGAGAACCAATTCCAGTTAAAAGAATGGCAGCTCAGCCAGAAAGGTAATTTATAAGAATCAATGATGATTGCGGTATTCGCAAACATATTGAGTCAACAGACTCAAAATGATAATGACAAGGGATGTCAATATGACTACGAGACTTATGGGATTAACCATAATGCAAGCAAGCAAGGATTTCAAGAGCCAAAGGCTCCAGAGGATTCTCGGAAGATCGAATAGTATTTTGAAGAATTTTGTGTAACACCTGAACAACAGGGGATGAGCGCATACTCGACAAGTGCGAGTATTTATTTGAAGGGGTATTCATGTAGTAAGGAACTGCTAGGCAGTAGGCACAAAGTATTCTCGGAACAATAGAGAAAACTTCGAGGTATCTTGTAATAACAAGATCAATGGGGGATGATCGTATGAATGGCAAGTGTAAGTAGTTATCCATACGGATTTATCGGTGGTCAGGAATAGCAAAAGTGATGAGCACAAAGTCTCGAGAGAACATCAGAGAGTGTGACGCCCTCGATTCAATCGTACACTAATCATGCACGCAAATGTGTACGATCAAGATCAAGGACTCACGGGAAGATATCACAACACAACTCTACAAATAAAATAAGTCATACAAGCATCATAATACAAGCCAGGGGCCTCGAGGGCTCGAATACAAGTGCTCGATCATAGACGAGTCAGCGGAAGCAACAATATCTGAGTACAGACATAAGTTAAACAAGGTGCCATAAGATGGCTAGCACAAACTGGGATACAGATCGAAGAGGAGCAGGCCTCCTTCCCGGGATCCTCCTAGGTCACTCCCCGGTCGTAAATCGGGCTGCACGTAGTAGTAGGCACCTCCGAGTAGTAGTCGCCGAGGCGGTGGCGTCTGGCCCGGCTCCATCGCCTGATTGCAGCAATCGAGTAGAGGTAGGGGAAAAGGGGAACAAGGCAACCGTGAGTACTCATCCAAAGTACTCGCAAGCAAGGAACTACACTACATATGCATGGATATATGTGTAAAGGGCCATATCGGTGGACTGAACTGCAGATGCCGAATAAGAGGGGATAGTTAGTCTTAACGAAGACTACGCTTCGACACCGGTCTTGCAATGCATGTAAGAGGACAACGGAAGTCCTCCAAGTAACATCATATAGCAATAATCCTACCCGCAATCCCCGCCATAACCCCGAGCGAGAGCGACCACGGTTGTATCCGCACTTGGAAGGGTGTGTTTTATCAAGTATTCGGTTCTAGTTGTCATAAGCTCAAGGTACAACTCCAAGTCGCCCTGTTATCAAGATCACGGGTATCCGAATAGATTAACTTCCTGCAGGGTGCACCATCTTACCCAAAGACGCTTGATCCCATTTGGCCGGACACACTTTCCGGTCATGCCCGCCGCGGAAGATCAACACGCCGCAGCCCCACCTAGGCTCAACAGAGAGGCCAGCACGCCGGTCTAAACCTAAGCGCAGGGTGCAGGCCCATCGCCTCGAGCACACCTGCACGCTATGTAGGGAGGCCGAAGCAGACCTAGCCAAGCAAGCGTTCCAGTCCAATCCGGGCGGCGCCGCTCGTCCGCCGACGTCTGAAGTGCTTGGCCGATACCACGACGCCGGATACCCATAACTACTCCAGCGAGATGGTTAGTGCGATAAGCTCAGAGCCAACCAGATCAAATACCAAGACCTCGTTAAGCGTGTTAAGTAACCGCGAACGCCGAACAGGCCAGGCCCACCTCTCTCCTAGGCGGTCTCAACCTGCCTGCCGCTCCGCCACAAAGATCCACTCATGGTGCTCCATCACCGACCCGACTTTAGTCGCACATGTATCATGTATAAGTATATAGTATATACCCGTGATCAACTCCCGAGTGATCACGGCCCTATAGTATAGCACAGCAGACGGACAAGAAAGTAGGGCCACAGATGAAAGTACTAGCATCCTATACTAAGCATATAGGATTGGTAAGGTAACAAATGGTTACAAGGACAAGGCTATGCAGAAGATAGGAGTATCTGAAAACAAGAATATGCTATACTACTCTAATGCAAGCGGTGTAGATAAGAGTAGGCGATATCCGTGATCAAGGGGGGGCTTGCCTGGTTGCTCGCAAGAGAGAGGGTCGTCGGTGACGAGTCGATCACAGGACATCAAAGATCGGTCTCGGGGTCTACCGGAGAGAAGAGGGGAAGAAACAATAAATACATAGCGAGCAAGTGCATAACAGGACAATGCATGAGCTAGACGTGTTCTAACGCAGGCCGGGCGTGCCCTAACGTGGTATGAGGGGTAATGATTAAGGGGAAACATCGGAAGTTCTCCTGCCCGGACGTCTGTCGATGTGATGAACCGAGAGGAAAGATTGCAGGTTCGATAGGTTAGGGGTGTGTGGCGGACGAACGGACTGCGCGATCCGGATTCGCCTCGCCGCTCGAGCAACTTTCATGTTGAAATTATTTTCATCCGAAGTTACGGATTAAAAGATATGATTTATTAAAGTTTAAACAATATTCTGAAATTATTATTAATTCGAATTAAAGGTGAAATTGCTATGTGCACCCAGCAGAGTGCACACAGCAGAACCACAGAGGTGACAGTGGACCCCATTGACCAGGTCAATGTTGACCAGTTGACGGTCAACTAGGAAGGGACCCACATGTCGGTTTCGTTAGTGCCGACTAATTGACTAATTAGGTAATTAGCAGTTAATTAATGATAATAATTAAGTTAAATATTTAACTAACAAAATAATGATTTTAATTATTATTTATTTAACTCTTTATTAATTTTAATTAATTGATTCTTTTTTAAAACAATCGCTTTGGGTGGGACCCACTTGCCATTGGCCCTGTGGGGCTCGCGGATCAGCGTCAAGGGCTAATCGGGCGGGCGGAATCGAATGGGAGCGACGGGCGTCTGGAGGGGCGAACCTGTTGGCCCTCAAAGCGCTGGCCGGGCGGAGGAGAGCGCCGCCAGGGCGGAGGGAGCGCCGATGAACGGGACCGCGAGGGGCGCGGCGAGGTTCGCCATGGCGCGGGCGCCGCTCGAGCACCGCCCGGGCGGAGGAGGGTGCGCAGGCGGAGGAGGAGAACAGGGTGTGGGCGAAGGCGAGAGGGCGGCCGGGGCAACCGCAACCCACGGCGGCCGGAGTTGCCGACGACGCGGGAGCGCTGGGGAAGGAGGGAGAGGCGCGCCACGGGCGCAAGGGCCACGGTGGCGCTGGAAGCGGCGCACAAGGCACGCCAGGGCGCTGCCGGGCGCGCGGCGGCCCACGGCAGGGCGGCAACGGCGAACGGGGGATACGGCGGCGACGGAGAAGGTAGAGGAGGGAGCTCACGTCGGGGGGGTAGGGACTGGGCAGCGGGGCTCGGGGTGGATGCCGGGGACGACGTGCGGCGGGGAAGCAGGCCGGCGGGGGGAGGGGCTCCGGTGAGGTGGCGTTCGTCGGCGAGGTCGGGGCGGGGAGGCCCTTCCGGATCCAGGAACGGGAGGTGGATGGGGCGTCCGGCGTGGCGAAGGGGATGGGGCGGCGCTCGGCGAGGTGGCGGGGGAACACGCCGGGAGGCGGCGTCGGGAGCGCTGAGTGGTGGCGTTGGTTGCCTCCCGATCCCGATCCAGATCGGAGAGAGGGAGCGAACGGGGGAGGCGAGGAGAGTGGGGGTTAGTGGGTAGGTTAGGGTTTGGTCGGGCGTGGCCTATAGGCCGGGAACGGGGTATGGGCGGCCTGCTCGGTCGCCGGAGGCCACTGGGCCACTTGGCCCAAGAGGTCTCTCTCTCTCTTCTTTTCTTTTGTCTTTACCTTTTATTTATTTTACCTTTTACTTTTCTATTTTATTTTAGTTTTAGCAATTTACTAAAGTGGCACCTAAATAGATTTTACAAATTATGCCACGCCACAATAGTTTATTACTTATAACAATTTAGTTTTGAAAATGTTTATTAATTTTAAAGCACTTAAATAATTGTATATGCTACTGTTTTATTCATTTTAGAGTATCTAAACATTTTATAAAAGTGTGGTTTCACCACCATAATTACCTATGCATTATCTGGCTCACTCCTAACATTTTAGTTTTAATATTTGAAAACTTTTATTGTTTGCTTGATTTTGAATTTGAATTGAACAGGTTTCAACTAGCGAAGTTTATCCACAAGAATCGAGGTGACGTGACATCATTAGCGGGATTACTGTAGCGTAACTACCCCAAGGCCACAATTCTCCTCCATTACAAGAAATCTCGTCCCGAGATTTAAGAGGGAGTAAGGGAAGGTTCTGGTTACGATAATCTAACGGATCTTCTCAAGAAGTTAGTTCCTTCCGCTGATGTCTTCAATCCTTTATTCGATGCATCATGATAAACTTGTCATCATTTCTTCGAACTCTACCGCATTTTACGAAAGGTAAGGGCAGCTCACTACGACATAATGCTTTTAAGGGAAACAATCTGGGTTAACCCATGAATTAGTATAAAATTATCTCTCGAGTTGAACATATGAAATACTCGAGAGTAAGGTACGAAGGTACCATAATAGGCTCCAAGCGGTAGGTAGCGGCTCAAGCCTGAACCAGAGTGAGAAAGGGTTGAGAATAGCGAGAGTAAGTATCGCGCCCGATACCGAATAGATCACTATGACGGTGGCCCGTGAATTACATACGAGGCCACGTGCGAGGAATAACTTTGGAAATCGGGGGTGTACAGGACAGTCAGGTTTCGATCCTGTGACCTGTGGGTTATGGGCCCACCATGCGGTTAAAAGTAGAAGGTTGTTGACATCCTGCACGATCATGTAAGCAAGGCATGTCAGAGGAGAGTCTGAGGGTCATGTCGGCAACAACATAGGTACCAAGGGCGAGGGACGAAGAGAACCATTTTCCTGCTCGTTGAACGAGGCGGACCAATAGGCAAGGTTCTCGTCCATCGGTGGTAACCGGAATGTCATCAACAAATAGTAATAGGGTCTTACTTACAGAGTGGTACAACGAGGTGCTTACCTAAGGTGGGATTATCACCGCTTAGATTATATATATCCCAAGAAAGGTTCAAACAACCAATGGAAAGTAAAATATGATTATCATATTAAACAGAACAATGGGAAGGAAAATGTGTTTAAACACATATTTCAGGGATATATCCTTACCAAGGATAAGCAGAGCATGATATCCATGACAGGATATAATGTAGAAAACCCTTTAGGTAAGGGGAGAGAAATTTCATGACATTACCCATACAACGGTGTTCGGATAATTGAGCAAGAAACATTTAGCATTGGGCTTCGAATGTTCTTGTTGAAAATCAGAGTAACACAGACATGCTTTGAGATAGCATTGACATGGTATTCAGTGAAGATCAGACTTTGGAATCACGGCGATCCACCAGAATAACTTGTAGAATCAGTATTACAATTCCCTCATGGATGAATGGATAACCCTGCTGAAAGGAATCTAAAATGATAGGTCCTCCAGCCGGGGGCGGGGGGGTGCTAGGCATGACATCATGCTACCGGGTCATCAAAGGATCATCATCATAACTCTTGGGCAGTTGACCCAACCATCATAGCTGACCGAGATTCAGATCCGATTGGTGTCAGGATACCTCAGACTTAGGATACCTGAGAAGAAAAGGTGCAACGCAATTGACGAGATGACATTGTAAGATTCTCGGGGAAATGAACTATGGAGTGATTTCCGTTAACTAGAGTCCATCATTATCCCAAGGAGAGGGCAAGGAGGCGTCTGGTGAACTCAACGGCAATTTACCGAGATTCCCAAAAGATGGATTTCCGCAATTAAGTGAACAAGGAGATAACATTTGTCAGCTCAAATGACATAAGGAAGTATGCTCGAGGAAAACATACACAAGTAAACATTGGTTGAAAGGTGCGCCCGATGGGTTGGGTTGCACGACCAATGTCAGAATGGTGATTCAGAGAAGTATTTCTATGTCAAGAATTCTCAAGAGGTGGAACAAATCTCAGAACATTCTTGACATAAGGATGGTAATACTCCAAGGTAAAGAAGAACGATTGCTGGGTAGCAAGGAGCTCAAGGTATAACACCAAACAAGAACCAGCTGGTGTTGGTGGGAAGGCAATAAAGTGGTCGATGATAATACAATTCATCGAGGGCAAGGATGGTATTTCTCATCATGAATTTAATTGATATCCTGGATGAGCTCAGAATGTTGATGATCACGACACCTTTGTCGCGAGAGTTCATGAAGATGTAATCGGTCATGATTTACATCAATTCAAAGTAATGATGAAGTGAAAGGGTATTGGAACCAAGGGTACGATACAAACTCGAAACCAAGCTTGTTGTTCAAGGCGAAATGATATGACGATGAGGGTCGACGAAGGTTAGTTCTTCGTCAAAATTGTGCTCCGAGAAGAAGGACCGGTAGCACAGCTTAAAATCATCACGACAATGATATAGCCAAACAGGCTAGGAATGACGGATCGGGTACAAACTCGTACTTATAGAAGCTACAAAGAGTTGTTGAACCGTAGTGTGGACTCGGTTCAGTTATCGATGTCTTTGAGTGTTTAACAACTTCGAGCCCGCGAAAAATTGGAATCAGTGGGAAGGTAGCGCTTGACGTAGAACTCATAAAAATTTATGCAGTTCCATCATAATCTCGATATACCAGGGGGGTAATACTCGACACAAGATCAAAGTAAAGGTTGGACTGGTGTATTGATCCATAGAAGACAATTGTTTTAACTTGTCCAAGAAATGGGATCAAAGAAGAACAATCATGGTCGGAACCACGGTTGCAAGGGATCAATTCACATATACCATATGTTAGCTATCAAGGAAATAGTTACTGTTACAAGAAGCTTCCATGGTAGGATATATATCGCATCCATGGGCATGAACACAAGGTTCAAGGTCGACTCCCACTTCTCCAATGCACAACCTTCCATTCACTTCTCACGTTCAAAGAAGTTGTAGGGTTGAGATTATATCTGGCGAAGCACCAGAAGAGTAATATTCGTGAAAACTTTCGGGTTCACACGGTTTAGAGAAGGCATATGTTCAACCCATAGGGGCTTCTTAGAAACATATACCACTAGTTTCAAGAGTAAATAACACAAGCTCGGAGGTAGAGCATGGTTGACAAAGCAGAGGATGCAATTTACCAAAGGCATTATGTATCAGGGGAAGGCCTCACAAAGTTATTGAATATGAAGGATGCTGACGGGTGAAATCCAATAATGGTCCTGATGGTCCACAAGGGGTCTGACGTGAGCATCAGTACTTAACTAGAGGAAGAAGAATGCAAGGAGATCAAATTATAGAAACAACTGACTAACTCAATTGTCAGATGCAAAGGAATTATGATTTCCAACTCAAGGGATCAGAAGCAATGCTCTGATTAGGGGTGGATAAGTTGAATAGCCTTAGGGTACAATCAACGGCAATAGGATTGGTCGAGAACCAATTCCAGTTAAAAGAATGGCAGCTCAGCCAGAAAGGTAATTTATAAGAAACAATGATGATTATGATATTCAGAAACATATTGAGTCAACAGACTCAAAATGATAATGACAAGGATGTCAATATGACTACGAGACTTATGGGATTAACCATAATGCAAGCAAGCAAGGATTTCAAGAGCCAAAGGCTCCAGAGGATTCTCGGAAGATCGAATAGTATTTTGAAGAATTTTGTGTAACACCTGAACAACAGGATGAGCGATACTCGACAAGTGCGAGTATTTATTTGAAGGGTATTCATGTAGTAAGGAACTGCTAGGCAAGAGGCACAAAGTATTCTCGGAACAATAGAGAAAACTTTGGGTATCTTGTAATAACAAGATCAATGGGGGATGATCGTATGAATGGCAAGTGTAAGTAGTTATCCATACGGATTTATCGGTGGTCAGGAATAGCAAAAGTGATGAGCACAAAGTCTCGAGAGAACATCAGAGAGTGTGACGCCCTCGATTCAATCGTACACTAATCATGCACGCAAATGTGTACGATCAAGATCAAGGACTCACGGGAAGATATCACAACACAACTCTACAAATAAAATAAGTCATACAAGCATCATAATACAAGCCAGGGGCCTCGAGGGCTCGAATACAAGTGCTCGATCATAGACGAAGTCGTGGAAGCAACAATATCTGAGTACGGACATAAGTTAAACAAGGTGCCATAAGATGGCTAGCACAAACTGGGATACAGATCGAAGAGGAGCGGGCCTCCTGCTTGGGATCCTCCTAGGTCACTCCCTGGTCGTCGCCGCCGGGCTGCACGTAGTAGTAGGCACCTCCGAGTAGTAGTCGCCGAGGCGGTGGCGTCGCTCTGGGCTCCATCGCCCGATTGCAGCAATCGAGTAGAGGTAGGGGAAAAGGGGAACAAGGCAACCGTGAGTACTCATCCAAAGTACTGCAAGCAAGGAACTACACTACATATGCATGGATATATGCGTAAAGGGCCATATCGGTGGACCGAAGCTGCAGAATGCCGTAATAAGAGGGGATAGTTAGTCTTAACGAAGACTACGCTCGACACCGGTCTTGCAATGCATGAAGAGGACAACGGAAGTCCTCCAAGTAACATCATATAGCAATAATCCTACCCGCAATCCCGCTCATAACCCCGAGCGAGAGCGACCACGGTTGTATCCGCACTTGGAAGGGTGTGTTTTATCAAGTATCCGGTTCTAGTTGTCATAAGCTCAAGGTACAACTCCAAGTCGCCCTGTTATCAAGATCACGGCTATCCGAATAGATTAACTCACCGCAGGGTGCACCATCTTACCCAAAGACGCTTGATCCCATTTGGCGGACACACTTTCTGGGTCATGCCCGCCGCGGAAGATCAACACGCCGCAGCCCCACCTAGGCTCAACAGAGAGGCCAGACGCCGGTCTAAACCTAAGCGCAGGGTTCAGGCCCATCGCCTCGAGCACACCTGCACGCTATTGAGGGCGGTCGGAAGCGACTCTAGCCAGCAGAGCGTTCGATCCAATCCGCGCTAGCGCCGCGCGCCGCCGACGTCTGAAGTGCTTCGGCTGATACCACGACGCCGGGATACCCATAACTACTCCCGCGTAGATGGTTAGTGCGTATAAGCTCGTAGCCAACCCAGATCAAATACCAAGACCTCGTTAAGCGTGTTAAGTAACCGCGAACGCCGAACAGGGCCAGGCCCACCTCTCTCCTAGGCGGTCTCAACCTGCCCTGTCGCTCCGCCACAAAGATCCACTCGCGGGTGCTCCATCAGCCGAGCCGACTTTAGTCGCACATGTATCATGTATAAGTATATAGTATATACCCGTGATCAACTCCCGAGTGATCACGGCCCGATAGTATAGCACGGCAGACGGACAAGAAAGTAGGGCCACAGATGAAAGTACTAGCATCCTATACTAAGCATATAGGATTGCAGGTAAGGTAACAATGAAGTTACAAGGACAAGGCTATGCAGCAAAGATAGGAGTATCTCGAAAACAAGAATATGCTATACTACTCTAATGCAAGCAGTGTAGATAAGAGTAGGCGATATCCGTGATCAAGGGGGGGCTTGCACTGTTGCTGTGGCAAGAGAGAGGGTCGTCGGTGACGTAGTCGATCACAGGACATCAAAGATCGGTCTCGGGGTCTACCGGAGAGAAGAGGGGGAAGAAACAGTAAATACATAGCAGGCAAGTGCATAACAGGACAACAGACAGAGCTAGACGTGTTCTAACGCAGCGCTAGGCGTGCCCTAACGTGGTATGAGGGGGTAATGATTAAGGGGGAAACATCCGGGAAGTTCTCCCGGTTCCGGACGTCTGTCAGACAGATGAACCGGAGAGGAAAGTTTGCAGGTTCGATAGGTTAGGGGTGTGTGGCGGACGAACGGACTGCGTATCCGGATTCGTCTCGTCGTTCTGAGCAACTTTCATGTTGAAATTATTTTCATCCGAGTTACGGATTAAAAGATATGATTTATTAAAGTTTAAACAATATTCTGAAATTATTATTAATTCGAATTAAAAGGTGAAATTGCTATGTGCACCCAGCAGAGTGCACACAGAAGCGAGCGACAGAGGTGACAGTGGACCCCGCTGACCAGGTCAATCGCTGACCGATTGATTGGTCAACTAGGAAGGGACCCACATGTCGGTTTCATAGTGCTTGACTAATTGACTAATTAGGTAATTAGCGTGTTAATTAATGATAATAATTAAGTTAAATATTTAACTAACAAAATAATGATTTTAATTATTATTTATTTAACTCTTTATTAATTTTAATTAATTGATTCTTTTTAAAACAATCGTTTTGGCCGGGACCCACTTGCCATTGGCCCCAGGGGGCCTGGCGGATCAGGCGTGCGGGCGAATCGGGCGGGCGGAACCGAATGGGAGCGACGGGCGTCTGGAGGGGGCGAACCCAGTTGGCCCAGTGGCCGGCCGGGCAGAGGAGAGCGCCGCCAGGGCGGAGGAGCGCCGTGAACGGACCGGCGAGGGCGCGCGAGGTTCGCCATGGCGCTGGCGCCGCTCGAGCACCGCCGGGCGGAGGAGGGTGCGACGGCGCAGGAGGAGAACCGGGCGTGCAGGGGCGAAAGGCCGAGGGCGCGCGCCGGGGCAGCCGCAACCACGGCGCCGGAGTTGCCGAGCACGGGAGCTTGGGGAGGGGGGGGGAGAGGGCGCGCCATCGGGCGCAAGGGCCACGGTGAGCGCTGGGCGCGGCTTGACGCTGCCAGGCGCGCCGGGCGCAGGCTGCCCACGGCGGGCGGCAACGGCGAACGGGGGGGATTAGCGCCGCGACGAGAAGGTAGAGGAGGGAGCTCACGCCGGGGTAGGGACTGGGCAGCGGGCTCGGGTGGATCTGGGGACGACGGCTGGCGGGAAGCAGCAGCGGGAGAGGGCTCCGTGAGGCGGCGTTCGGCGCGAGGTCGGGCGGGAGGCCCTTCCGGATCGAGGAACGGAGGAGGATGGGGCGTCCGCGCGGTAAGGGGATGAAGCGGCGCTTCAGCGAGGTGGCGGGGAACGCGCCGGGCGGCGGCGTCGGGAGCGCTGAGTGGTGGCGCGTCGGTGGCCTCCCCCCGATCCCGATCCAGATCGGGGGAGAGGGGAGCGAACGTGGGGAGGGGGCGAGGGAGAGTGGGGGTTCGTGGGTAGGTTAGGGTTTGGTCGGGCGTTGCCTATAGGCCGAGGAAGGGGTATGGGCCGCCCGTTCGGTCGCTGAGGCCACTGGGCCACTTGGCCCAGCCAGAGGGTCTCTCTTCTTTTCTTTTGTCTTTACCTTTTTATTTATTTTACCTTTTACTTTTCTATTTTATTTTAGTTTTAGCAATTTACTAAAGTGGCACCTAAATAGATTTTACAAATTATGCCAACGCCACAATAGTTTATTACTTATAACAATTTAGTTTTGAAAATGTTTATTAATTTTAAAGCACTTAAATAATTGTATATGCTACTGTTTTATTCATTTTAGAGTATCTAAACATTTTATAAAAGTGTGGTTTCACCACCATAATTACCTATGCATTATCTGGCTCACTCCGAACATTTTAGTTTTAATATTTGAAAACTTTTATTGTTTGCTTGATTTTGAATTTGAATTCGAACAGGTTTCGAACTAGCGCGAGTTTATCCACAGTAACCGAGGTGACGTGACATCATTAGCGGGGATTACTGTAGCGTAACTACCCGGGCGTCACAATCTCATAATCCAAGGCGCATAAGGCTTCAGCTCAAATGGTGACATAGCTATGTTTGCCAGAGTCCTCATGAAGAAATCATGGAAGTTGACGGGAACGCCATGGATGATGTTGAAAAGCATATTCTTCATGATGCCAATGACTTCTTCATCGCTCGAAGTCGTGGCCTTTGATAGGACTCATTGTCTTCGTCGAATCCGATAGACAGTCCGAGGCACATATAATAATTCCTTGACGAGGAATTTGGTTCTTAGGGCCTGCCTTGGCTTCAAGGGCTTCATCAAGACTTGCATATAGTGATTTGAAAGTTCGGTTCGTTGTAGATACGACGGCACCACCAAGTGGAGGATCTGAGTGGTAGGGCACGAAGCAATTCAGTTGTTGGTGCCTTGTAGTGAGTATTTTCAGTCATCCAATCTAAGACCCATGAGTTCACGTCTTGAGCGTCTCCGGTGATGTGCAGCATTGCATAAAACTCAAGAATTAGTTCTTCATTCCACCCTGATATGTCGGTCAGAAATTTAGAAGTCTGCGTCGTGAAGAACACCGAGGACTGGCTCAAAGCCTGGCAGCGATTCCATGTCCACATGAGGAATATGAGCATGATCGAAGATTTTATCCTTGTTGAAGAGCACTGAGGAATAGAAGTTGGCTTGGTGGCAGTCCGAAACGCCTCTTCCTAATGCGGCGTAATCATATGGATTATAGTCGATTGAAGAACACATGCTCGGCAAAGAAATCTTCAGCCTTGAACTTTTGCTTGCTTGAAAACGGATTCTTTTGCTTGGGCGAGAGGGTGTCGATGAGTTGCATCACCACCTCAGAATCGCAAGTTCAGGTTCTTCAGCCGAGGAATTTCTTGTTCCTCAATGATGCTTGATCGAGGATCAGCAGCAGCAGTTTCATCAGCACTAGTGGCTGGAATTTCTTCATGCACGTAACCAGTGGGTTGAGTTTCTTGAGTCCATTTGACTGTTTGTGTAGGGGACCGAGGAATCTGTTGGAGCGGGGTGAAGAGAGGAGTATTGGGATGCAGACTTTCCCAAAAGTCATCATTTATCACGGTGTGGTGCATCCAATATCCACATCTTCATCTTCATTTCTCAACACCACCTCTTCACCGTGAACCGAGGCATAGGTGAGGAATGATCGGGTTGAAGGGATTGCATCCACTTCAATTTCTTCATCAATCTGCTCCGACGAAGCGGCGAATGATGTTCTTCATCGATCCGATTGGGATCTCATAGTCTTCTCCAAAAGGAACAACGTCCTTTGATGGTATGGAGAAATTGGAACAGGCCAATTGGATTTTCGTATGAGCTGGTCATAGGCCTCATTTTCTTCGCCGAAGAATCGACGCAGGTGATGCTTTCCTTTTCTTCACAGCAGCTCGTCAGAGCCTTGGTTTTCTTCACATCGAGGCGATGGAAGAATTGGAGTTGGAGTTGGCGCAGGAGGAGCCGAGGAATGTGTTTCGATTTCTTGGTGCATGCGATGTTGCCTGTCTTGAGCAGTTTCTTCAGCGCACCACCGGTGGGTGCCCGGCAATTTCTTCAATGGCTGGAATGGGATCATCAGCCCGGAACTAGCATTTTCATCAGCAGGTTGAGCGTCATCGTGGTCTTGGCATGTTCTTGATCGGTTGGGGTGAGGCTTCACTGAGGAATTTCATGTTGCATGGGGCTGCAACATTTGTGAATTTCTTCGTCAGTTCACAAATCTGACCTTGTCTCCTTGCCAATCAGCATAATAGGAATCAAGTTTTGCTTTGAGGTCTTGAATTTCAGTCTGGACCTTGAGAAGCTCCTCGGTGTCATCTTGACAACGTTCTTCTTGAATTTCTCCTTCTGTATTGAGCCTTTTGATTTCCTTGCCTTCTCAAACTTCCATTTTCTTCAGCGATGAAGTGAGTCAACATATGACTTTGTCAGGTGTCGGATGAAGGTCGGGCATAGGGGTATTGGGATCCTTGTGCGAGATCAATATAGTCGAGGACTTTCTTCGATCCAACAGCGAAGGGCACAGATGTACCTTTGGCTCTAGCGGCCTTTTTTGACGGTCTCGATGATTTCGCAAGTTCATCATCGATGCTTCATCATCGAAGGCACATGGAATGCAACCTGTTTCTTCTTTGGGCTAGGCCGAGGACCTCGTCCAGATTGTTGCTTTGGTCTTCAAATTGAGTCGGGCGATTGAAGAAATGGGAGCGGCCGAGGAACTTGCGGAAGCGCGAGGCAATTGAGAAACCAGCAGTCCTTTGACATGTAGCAGTGCACAGGATGAAAGACTTTGACGGAGCTGTTGAGGACTTTGGTGAGCAGCAGCGGTGTGAGGAATTTGCTTGGAGGGTGTCACGAGGAACTTGGCCGTGAGGGCGCAGATGGTGAAGCACTTGGCTTATGAGCAGACTTCTTTGCATGGATTTCCTCGGTTTGACCGAGACCTCGATGCGATGTAGCGGCAGAATCCTCATTGAATTTCTTCACCGCCTCCTTTGCTTGCTTTGCCAATTTTGCTTGGCGTTTAGCCCATTCATCGTGAAAGTCCTCACCTTGTTTGATGCTTGTGGGATCA
>JAHIAM010004703.1:0-29276 GCA_021605205.1 Aegilops longissima
GCGGGGCGGGCAACAAGGGGCTGTTGTGCTCAAGGTGGCTCTGATCAGGCTGAAGGCCGAGGTGCACCTTCTACCCGTTCTTTGTGGCGCCATCATCACGGTCTGGTCCCTCCTTTTCCGAGTTCTTTTTTATTTGTTCTCCTTGATTACAACTTGCAAGCTCTGCATCTCCACCCCAACTCTGTTCTTCTCCTGGCGATTTTGCCTACTATTGTGAGGCTCACGTTGGGATAAAGCCCTCGGTGGCTTTGCTCGCGCCATTACTTTTACCTCGGGTCTCGTGGCTCTATTCTGCATCTTGTGAGCTTGTGTATATTCAGCTCAACTCCATCTCCAAGCCGGGAAGAGGATCGAAGGCTTCGAGGAGCAAGTGGGTCATGGTGGATGTGGGCGCATCCACCCTCGGTTAGGCTGTCGTCGGGGCAGCCAAGACCGTTGATGCATGGTCTCGCGGGCTCGTCGACTCTCATGCGAAGATGGTGCTTGAAGAGGATGAGCCGGACTGAGGCCAGGCAGCTTGGGGGCGTGAAGCTGGCCGGGGCCATGCTCTGAGGAGTTCTGGAACAGGGTGGCTCGCTCAGGAGCATTCGCTCCTGTTGTGGAGGCTTGGGAGGCAGGTGGCCCCCGCCATGCTTAGCCGAGGCCCTCTCAAGCGAAGATCTGGCGCGACTCTCCATTCCTTGGTCGGGAGGCGTGGCGAAGCAGGCGCTCCCGTCCCCTGTTCCTTCCGACGGTAGGAGCAAGTGGTGGCGCCATGCCCACCTTCAATGGTGAGGGCTGGTGCCAGCGGAACTCCGAGGATCTGACGATGTTGGCGGCGGTGAGCGTTTCCTCTAGCAACTCAGCGGAGTGAGGAGGAAGAAGAGAGGTGGAGGAAGAGAGTCGACTTTGAGGCGTGGCGGAGTCGGGAGATTCCTTCCCTCGGCGCCAGGTCCCGTCCTGCGCTCCACGCCCGAGACGGCAGCGAGGCGGTGCGGCGAGGGAGGATTCTCCCTGGATTCCGAGGAAGAGGCAGGTCAGGCTGGTTCTCCAGAGTCGTTCGACTCGATCACGATGCGAGCTCCGGCCTTCCCGGCAACGCCCATTTGCTTCCGGACCTCCCAAGGCTGACCCTAGCTGCAGGCTTTGGGCTTCAAGTTCGGCGAAGGCTGCTTGAGCCAGCGGACAATGACCAGTAAGTGTTAGATCCGTGTTTTGCTTTACGCTACGCAGCAGGGGCTTGGCGTCTGTATTCTCTTGACCAGGTCGGCACCTGCAAAAAAGGCGAAGGGGCTTCTTGCGGCCACTGCTTGGCGGGCTACTTTGCTTGAGTTCTTGGCTCTGTCTGCCGGGAAAGGAGGCAGCGGCTCGCGCCTCCTGTCCGGTCATCTCATGAGCCAGCGAGGCACTCTGGCGGTGAGTCAGCCCCCCCTGGCCGTGACTCTGGAGGTGCCTGCGCTTGCGTTGTCGGTTGAGGTGCCCAAGGCCGGGGGCTCCTCCTTCCCAAGCCGTGATCACGCTGGCGTCTTCTACACCTGCTCCGCCGGCTCCAGGTCCCTTGATCCCTCGGCCATTACGGACCAGGCTGCCCGCCGAACTAAGCCGGCTGCAAGAGGATCTCGGAATCTTGATCCTGTCCGGTGGCGGGCTCCTGGGCTGAGCTGCTGCTGGGCCAGCTCTCCTGCCTCCGTCCAAGCCTTGGCTTGAGCCAAGCTGCATCGGCCTCCGATGGGGAAAAACAAGCCGCCTCCCGGGCCGGAGCCGCTCGCGGCTGCCAGAGACGCGCGGCCTTCGGGACCACTACAAAGCTGGAGAATTGAGCTGCAAGGCCTGCGCGACAGGCTTCGCCAAGGAGAGTCCGCGACGCCCGCCGAGGGAAGAAGGAGATGGAGGCTCGGGAGGCGCCGTCAAGGACCGGGATGCGAGAGCTTGATGGCTACCGTGGCGGTTGGGCAGCTGGAACCGTCGCTGAAAGCGGAGAGGATCGAGCTAGATAGGAAGGCAAAGATCTGGTGAGGATCGGGTGGCCCGCCGAGAGTTGGAGGAGAAGGCTCGGCGCGTTGAAGATGCTCTCTGGTGGCACTGAGAAGCCGTTGGCTGGTGCGGAGGGCGGCCCCCTGAGCTGCTTCCTTTCTTGGTCGAGCGCTTGAAGATGTCATGAACAGCCTTGGCCCCCCGGCGAGGCGCGCGCTTGTCTTACATGGCGGCGCAGCGGCGTCCTCGGCCACGTCTACCTTGCGACCCGATTAGTTAAAGCCTTGGCGACTTCTTCTGGAGCCTTTGGCGGCGACCTTGCCGCTGCCGCTGTTGAAGCCGTGAAAGGCGAGCCAAGGCCCTCTTGGAGAAGTTCAGCGCCTTGACACCTTGCACAGGTGTGGTGCCGCCAGCTCCATGACCTCGGGAGGTGGGGCGCCACACGGAGAATCGTCGCTTGCAGCTTCCGCTCTGTTTTAATTCCTGCAACATGCACCATGCCTCGTGGGCGTTTAAACTTAATGTTTGGCGTTGTGAAAGCGACTTGTGGCTTATAATATTTGCTTTGAATTAGCATTCTTCCCTCCTACTTGCGTGTGTTCTCGTCGGCAGAGGCCGACCCAGCGTGTCTACCTCGGCCGCCCCGTAGCCGACCCCGGGACCAGGGCCGGGACCAAGGAGTGAGGGCTACGTACGTGGCAAGTTAGGCTCATGAGTCGCGATGCTCGAGTCCCCTTGTGTGTGAACAACAAAATATGGACAGGAGGCATAGGAGTGGATTGAGTGCGTTCTCGTCGGCGAGGGCGGCCCAGCGCATACCTCGACCGCCCGTTAGCCCGACCGGAGACCAGGATGGGACTAAGGAGTGAGGGCTACGTGACGATTAGGCTCTGAGTTGCGATGCTCGGGAGTCCCCTTGACGTTCAAGCGAATTTTCATACCTTGGCTCCGCTCGAGGCCTTGGCAACGACCAGGTCAGGACTTGGCTGGGTGGCGTCACGTTCGAGCATGGCAGGCGCAGCCCCGTGTCCAGCCCCTCGCGGCACTCCCAAGGGAGGCGTTGCGATGGCGCCAGACACTCTGAGCTCTGAGCTCCCCTGAGGTTGTCTGATTGTGAGCCTCCTTAGTTGTTTATCACCAGCGGCGGGCATAGTGCTTACATGTATGTGCGGGCATAGCCGCTCCTCGGCGATGTCGTCGACCCGGCCACGGAGCATGGTGCTTCCACTGGTTAAATGGGAGGGCTCCCCTCGGGAGGAATCCCACAGGCGTGTACAGCCCATACGACATGTGGCCCGACACGGTAGGGCTAGAAGAGGTGTGTCACGGGCACTTTCGTGAGCCAGTAGCGGGACTCACGAGGCCCTACCTTGAAGCGGGTTGCGTGTAGCTTTGGGCCTTTATCAATGGTTTGTTCTGAGGGGTTAGAATGCAAATACTCTCGTCCTTGGTCCCGGCCCTCGGCGAGCTCAGCCACGCTGGTATGACAGTCCACGATGCCGTGGGTCAAGGCCATGGGTGAGGGCTGGAGAGCCCAGTAAGCCCATAGTCGCGATGCTCGGGTAACCCCCTTTTAGCGTGCAAAGCGCTTTGCATTAGGGCGGAGGCCAGCGACATGTAGTAGGCAATAATTGCGTGAATCAGGTTAAGCGAAGAAGCAAATCCATCTAGATAGGTGCGGAGAAAGCACACGCCACTAGGTGCAGGCCGAGCAGCTTGGGGATAATGCAGCCAGGGGGCCCCAACAAGGTAAGTAAGAACATTAGCCAAGCGAGATACATGCGGCTGAGGCGGACCCATCTGACTGAGGAATGATGCAGCCAGTGGGCGCTCTAACTAAGCGGAACTTGGAAAGGTGTCACTGATATGGTCGGAGATGGCGGGATGTTGAGGTAGCGGATGGCCGTGATGAGGAAGCTGGCCCTCCACGGCCTCAGGTCCTGGAGCCTCGGGAGCTCTCGGGGGCCTGGGGGTTCCTCGAGCCATCTCCATCTCTGCCAGGACAGCGCGTTGCTTGACCTCGAGCCTCAGGCGTACCTCGGTAGCGCGATGGGGCACCCGTGACCGGCGGGCGAAGAGCATCTGAGCGTGGCTGTCAGTGGACCCTACAGGCGTCCCACACATGAGGGCAGGCGCTCTGTGGCATGGCCGGTTGAGCCTGAGTATATCGATGCAGATTAGCAGCCCAGCATCCTTGCTTGATCTGCGGAGCCGCAGCGAAACAGCGGCGGCAATGCGCATGACTCTTGACTCCTGTAGCTCTGGGTGTTCCTCGTGGCGAAACTCCGAGGTTTGGCCCTCCTTGCCTCATACCTTCTGAGGAAAGCGTGCCTTGGCTGCGCCTCCAAGTGGTGCCTTGCGCCTCCCTCGTGACCCGGCTGGAGTCGGTGGCTCACCATGAAAAGAGCCCCGAGCCCCGCTTGGGAGGCGCCGGAGGCGCCCCCTGTCTGACAGAGGTGGCGCCCCTTGAGCAGTAGCGGGTCCTGTTGCCACACCTCGGAGGTGCCTGCACGAGAGGGCTTGGACTGGGCGAAGCCTTCTTCTTCTGGGATCCCTCGGAAGTCTCCGCTCCTGTGATGCTGGGTCTTTGATTGCTGCGGCTTGGAAGGCTGCGCTCAAGGGAGCACTGCATCCCTTTCCTCACAAGGCCTTTGTGATGACTCCTCTGCCTTCCTGGCATCTTGAGGACATTATAGTCATGGTGAGTTCTTGCCATGAACTTGGCAAAGCTAGGTTGCAGGGATGGCATTGTAACATTTGGCGAATGTGGGAAGCGTCGAAGTCGATGAGCTCGGTCAGGTAGTTGTTGCCCAGTTGAAGGTGACAAGGGAGAACTTGCCTTCTCCGGAACGGATGGGAGCCATCGGTGACTCTGAGAAAGGCTTGGTGTTGAAGCTGATCGTATAACGCAGAGATCGTTGAATGTCTCGGACAGATAGGGCGTTGAGTCCTGCTCCGCCATCGATGAGGTCTCTGGTGATTGACTTGCGTTCTTGATGACCAGTGGAGCAAAGCATGGGGAGGACTACGGCCGTTGCTGGCGCCCTAGGCTGATCGGCTGAGCTGAATGTGATAGCGCATGGCGACCACTGAGGAGGCGTGTGGCCTCAAGCTTGAGGAGGACTGCATTCACCTGTGGTGAAACTTCTTGAAGATCTGACTTGAGAGGCTTTGAGGCCTCAAGCATACCAGGATGCAAAGTGATGGTCATGGCTCACAGAAGCCAAGCCCCTAGATCACGATGATTGTCTTGTGCCTCCTTAGCGGGTCTGCGGCGGTGGGAGCTGCGTAGCCTTGAGGCGATCCTCTGAGGTTGATCCCTCCAGCCTCCCTCATGAGCTGGTCCTATCCCCGGTCCTCGCCAGGTGCATCACGCCATCCTTGGCGAGGCCCAGTCTTCCAGGCGTCTGCGCCTCTTCCTCCCTCCTCAACCGTGGCCCGATCATTACGCTCCGGGCGTCGGCCACGTCGTCCTTCTCATACGGCCACGAGCTCCACAGCATTTGTTGGTGTTGTGGGTGTGGAGGTCATGGTGTCTACGATGCCGGCTGCCCTTGGATGACTCGGGCTGATCCCTGCCTTGCTTGGTATGCGGATTGCAGCCGCAGGGCAGCAGCCCCTTAACTTTCACGTCCTTGGCCTTGAGCTTCTTCTCTGCAGGATGGGTAGCCGGGAGCTCCGAGGAGGAGAAGCGCCCTTCCTCAGCCACGCGCACAGTAGTGCAAAGTTGAACAACTCCGAGGATGTGCATGAGGTCTTCATGCATTACTAGCTCCTCCTTGATCTTGGCGTCACGCCGCCATCGGAGAAGGCTGAGATTGTAGCTTCCTCAGTCACCTTGTAGGGGATTTTGAGGCGGCGTTGTTGAGCCGCTGGATGTGCCTACGAGGGTCTCTCGGCTGCTGCTGCTTGATCACGGCGGTATGTCGCTCATGGCGGAGCCAATGTCGAATGCTTGCAAGTTGGCGATGAAGCGGAGTCGCGCATCTCGTCGAGGAGGAGATGGAAATGCAGGGAGCAAATTCAGAGGCAGTCCGGACTCCGTCCTTGACGCCATGAGGACCCAATTCTCCATGACCTTTTTTGTCCCCGTTAGCGGCGTGATGCCCAACTAGTAGAGCTGAAGGAACTCAGCGGGGTCGGCCGGTGCCATCGTAGCGAGGAGGCAGGTCAAGCTTGACACTTGCCGGGCCATGCTGACGCTGCATAGCTCGGAGAGGTGAAAGCCACGGCAGCTGCGAGTAGCTCAGGGGCTCTCTGGCGATCTAGAGCTTGCTCTTGTGGATTCCAGCGCATTTGCTGGGAGCTAGCCGCAGGGGTCTTGTGGCGGTGGCGGCTGGAGGCGCGATCATGGTGCTCCGGTCTTTGGGAGCATCTGAGCACCTTCTTGGAGACGAGGGATCTCTGGCGGCTCCTTTCTTGTTCTTGCAGGTGCGGGACCTTGAGGAGGTCTCGGCCGGGGTCCTGCCATGGAGCAGGGCACCTTCTTGGGGAGGAGGTGGTGGGGGCACCTCGGCTCCCTGCCTCAGCCATGCAGAGGTGAAGAGGCGAGGCAGCGAGAGGGGCGGGCAGGGGAGCCCCTGCTTGTGTGAGGGCGAAACTTGGCTGACAGGTCCGAGCCACTCCTTGTGAGCGTCATCGGCGGGGCCGGTAGCCGCAGGAGCACCGTTTGCCCGCGATGGCTGCGGCTCGAGCCTCCATGGGGCCTTGTTGCGCTGAGGGAAAAAGAACCAGCGAGGTGGCGAAGGAGTAAGCCCGGCCTTCTCGCCTCACCGATGGATCACGAGGGCGAGGCACGCTGCTCGTTCCCGCCCGGGCGATAAGCGGCGTTGGCGGCGCGACGAAACGGCGGGGTGTCCGCCGATGGAAGCCGTCACGGCGACTCGTGTATGAGCAACCCGGCGCTGAAGTGGCTTCGGCGGCGTCGACCATGAACCGCGATGGGAAGATCTGCGACCAGCGGAAGAAAAAGACCGCGCACCCCTACACAGCAGCGCCAAATGTCAGGTACAGGTCCGGCAGACCCTTGAGGATTGAAAACTGGGGTGCGGCGGAGATCTTTCCCCTACCATCTGCCGTGAATGGTTTGCGAGGATCTAAACTAGAAGCGAAGAACAGCACAAGAGGCGCAAGGTTTATGCTGGTTGGGCCACCGTTGGGTGTAATACCCTACTCCGGTGTGTGGTGTGGTGGATTGCCTCGGGGGCTGATGTGAGCAGTACAAAGGAAGAACAGCCTCGTGAGGGCTGTTCTTGACTAGTGTGATGGGCTGCTTGGGTGAGTCAGTAGCTTCTCTCTCTCTGGTGGGTTCAACCCGTCCTCTCTCTGTGTTGGCTAGTCCCCATTTATAGAGGAGGCCCTGGGCCTCTTCCCAAATAATGGCCGGGAAGAGGCGCCAACAAATAGCCATTTGAAGGGAACATCTAGTACACTTATCTGACTAAAGTTGGTCTTGGCTGCCAAAGGCTCGGCGGTGGCGCCTCACAGGGCTCCATGATGACCTCCTTCCTGCCGCTCTGCTGGTCTTGGTCTTGTTGCACCAAGCGGCAACCTTTACTGATACCTTGGCCTGTGCTTGCCTCCAATAATGATTTCACGGTTTAAAAAGCCCGCAACAATTAAAAGCGTATCTTTTTACGCATCAGTTAGCTGCCTTAATTACGGCCGGCTGCATGCGAGCACTCGAAGTCGCTTTCATGGGTAGTGCTGTGAGCAACATGGCAGCAGCGAGTCGAGCCGAGAACGCGACTGTAGCCATAAATCGCTGGAATTAATTAGGCTTAAACTTCTGCATGCGTTAATTATTGCCATGCCTTGGTCTTGCTGCTTTGCTCACGGGACTAATAAACCGGACGGAGGAGTACCTTGGTTGGTGAGAGGTTTGAATTAAGCCACCAAACCGGAAAGGAGGTACTAATGCGTGCGTGATCCGCTATTTATTCGTGTAGGATCGAGTAGGTCGTTTCTTGAATTGAGCCACAAACCGGAAAGGAGGTAATGCGTGCGTGATCCGCTATTTATCCGTGTAGGATCGATAGTGTAGCTTGTCGGTTTCTTTAGAGGTAGGCATTTTTATCCGTGTAGGATCGATAGTGTAGCTTATCGGTTTCTTGAGTAGGCATTTTATTCAAAAAACTGCCGCCGCATCTTCGTCATAAATAAAACTGCGAGGCGCATTTGTAGGCTAGCTAGTGATCGATCGATAACTTGTAAACAACGGCGAACGAAATAAGTAACTATTAATGCATCTCAATGATTCACGGATCATATACAAATATGTAGCTCAAAAGCAAAGATCAGCCACTTGGATCTTGCGTCGTAACTAAAACTAACTAATACGATTCCCATACATAAGATCAACATGTTAATGCATCTCAATGATTCACAGATCATATACAAATATGTAGCTCAAAAGCAAAGATCTAGAAAAACATCTGTTCTTCCTACTAACATGGATGCTTCTCTTGGCCAACATTGATGCTGACTGAAAGACAAATTTGTTTGTGAAGTCTACAATTCCTCTTGCAAGCGTAAGTGGTTTCACCAACAAGCTGGAACCATGAGAATGAACCACACATGATGGAGGAACATCCACTGCAATATGATTTGGTCTTCTCTCGATCACACATGAGACTATTTTGAATACAAACTTTAACTTAGGAAAATGATGCCCATTGTATAATCAGACCAAAGCAATGAAGCACCTAGTGTTGGCGATAAATAGTACAATACTACTTTTCTGCAGTCCATGAAGTGACTATCAATCTTTGTGTCTATTTTCAAATGGCTTGCATGCAGTGACTATACTATTCTCTTGTGCAGTTCAACCAAAATTGCGGACACTTTGTTTGTTTGCCAAATAGCAGGGGAGACATCTCTATCGCACAAATATCAAGCAGCTAGTAAACATATACCACACCATGTTACTGATGATGGAAGAGGTGAAATCGATACAACGAAATTGAGCATCCAATCATTGAATCATGTCCTGCACCTCAATGTAGGTCCACCTGCCAATAAATTCACATACAAACCACTAGTATTACTATCTAATGACAGTACAAAAAGAGTAGCAAGATAGTAGCAAACCATGTACCTTCGTAATGAACAGCTCATAGTGCCACCAATTGGATATAAAGGTTTGGAAAAAACATGCTCCTAATGTTGAACCAGTTGGACTTTTGTGCAGCTCCACTAAAATCGAGCATCCTGTTTGCATAGATATTGAAAGTGTGATTACTATAAAAGTGGCACTAGTTGAAGCATAGACTCACAAATATAAGCATTCCAATTTCTTAATGGGAAAAGGTAGCAAGACTGTTTCTAACCACTGTTTGAAGGAATAAATAAAGCAACAACGGTTGATGTCGGGAAGGCATACATAGTTTTTACGAAAAACTGAGCCATTCTGACCTTTCCTCTTCTTTTAAGCAAATTTTGTGCAGTTCTACTAAAATAAAATGCCATCACCGCCTTGACAATTTAGTGACACTGTACAAAAGGAAATGACTTAACATTACATCATGATGTCGGGTATGTAGTAGACAGGCATTAGAGACAAACATCAGACCTCCTCCGATAACATAATGAACATTAATTTTAACAAAGGTGTGACTAGCTTTACGGGATAATTTGAGTGAACTCTACACCCTCTGTTCCTTAATATAAGACGTTTTCGCGGTTCAATTTAAAGTACCCAAACGTCTAGTATTTAGAAAAACAGGTAGTAGTTTTCTTGAGCACATATCTGGAAAGCTTGCCACACTTTATTTATATCCATACGCTAATGCAACACCATTGAATACTACAAATATACACTAATCCGATGGCTAGTGCAACGATAGAGTAGTTAGTTTATTACGAGTGCAGTACAATGGTTTTCTTGAACAGATTTCAATAAACTCTAGCTTTGGAAGGTTTCTATAAATTAACAATACAAAATGTAAAGGTAACAAGTTTGACATTGGTATACTAGTTGTGCATGAGCATTAAACCAAATACTGAAGTCTGAAGGTAACTAGCATTATTAACTAATGACAGTATAAAAAATTGCAAACCATGTACCTCCAAGGTAAATATCATTTCGAACTCGGGGGGACCTTAAAAATGCTATCCCAATCTTGATAATCGATCAAACATAAAAACTTGATCGAACGAATCAAGAGAACAGCCGGAGGAGGAGGTGCCCTCTTGACCTTTCCTCTTGTCTTCATAATTATGCATGCGGTTTAACCAAAATAAAATGACATCAAGCGCCTTGGCATTTTGGTGACCTTGTACAAAAAATTAACTTATCTCATGAAAGTGAGGTATGTAATCTATAAGCATTAACGATTGCAAAAATCTGAAGGTAGTAACAAGTTTCATCGTTGGTATCTTGGCTGTGCAACAACATTAGAATGCCTTAGCTGAAAAATCTTTAATACATCCACAATCAACAGCTAACCTGAAATGATCGGTGACATTAAATGGCATTGCTTAAATTATCTGTGGCATTAGGTGAGGCGGCATTAGTTAAATGTGGCATCACTTTAGCGATAGCATTGCTTGACTTGGCTGCTTTGGCGTTATACTAACGACAAAAAAGTGGCAATAAGAGCATGGGAGGCCCATTAGGACGATGGGCGCACCGATCGATGTACCTCCACAGACCTTGAGTGGTGAGGAGGTATGGTTGCCCGAGCAACAAATATCCGAGGCAGCATATGTGGATTCGTCCCATTTTGTTCTCTTTAGCCACCTTTTTCCTATGTGAGGACAACAAACCGATCGACCTGGTCATTCTCTATTGCGTTGTCATGCCTTTCTACCCTTCTTCAACCAAGAGACACGAGACTCGTTCCTTAGCTACTGATTTTCCCTTTTCAACCTAGATCGGGTTCGATGCCTACTCTCTTGGACGATCAGATCTCCCTTCCTTTCCTTATTCAACCCGGACATGCATTAATGCATGAAGTAGGGTTTCCTTTAATAGTGCAAATTATGGTTTTAAATCTGCGTGGCCAGGCGAGAGAGGATAGCAAATTGGGAAGATGGTGGAGTGGAAAAAGATCCACATGCAGCGGCGTGCGGATGGGGCAATAGAACAAGGGTATGGTTGAAAGAGGTAGCATACACGAGGTCGGCGGGAAGTAAGCCGCTCGTGGTGGTCGTCCTCCGCTTTACCTCTGACAGCGAGCTTGGGGCGGAGGCCATCCAGCGTGGCGCTAGGTCGAGAAGGGCGGCCTTGTCGTCGGTCGTGACCTCGCTCGCCCGACGACGAGTCGTCAACGCTGCGTCCTTTTCTTCCGGCGGATCTGTGACCACCGGTGAGGAGGAGAGAGGGCCGTCTTTTTAGATCTGGAGAGAGGGTGGTAGTGTGAGAAGCAAGTGGGCAGCCCTTGGCAAAAAGCGCTGAAGCTCCAGCCTATATATCTTCTTTATACTACTAATCTTTGGAGGTGGAGTAGTGGTAGAGTAGTTTATATTTTCTCTGCGTCTGATACCGATTAGTCGTGCTTCAAAACTGAGCAGCACGCCATTAAAAAATAAAGGTCGATAACTAATGCGGCACCTCGGGCCAGCAGCGGCCGGATCGCATTTTGCGAGAAATTACACACCATGTTTCGTTGACATGTGGTCCCGTTCCACATATCGGTGAGGCGGCGAGTAGTAGGAGTATTTCGAACCGGCGTGTAGGCGGGCGCCTTCGTGAACCGTGGCAAGCGGCAACCGTCCACCGACTCTTCGCCTTTCCCTCTCGATTTGGAACTGCTCGCATGCGCTCTTCCTCTCCTCCTCCATTTTCCTTCAGCCCTTCACCCTTTCTTACGCCATTGTTCGATCGTCTTCTCCATGGAGGAACAGGATGAGAAGCGACCCGTTATTCTTGCCCGATCTGAAAGATGGCGTGGTGGAGGAACTCATTGATCGGTGACGTCATCACCTCGGCTAGCATGGCAGGTTCGTTCAAGCCCATTCTCGACTCAACTAATAACATCATTACAAGGAACCCAAGAGTCAAGGCGGTTTGATCTCCCCTATCTTCTTCGCCGTGACCACGATGGTGGCGCCGTCCGACGGAGGCCTCGCCTATGCAAGTTGATGCCGCTTGATAATGATCGTATGATGTTAAGATGCCATCGCTTGAGGGCAAGGCTTGGGCAGGCGCAAATGGAGATTGGGTTGTTTACATTGGGTCCAAGCTGCGAGTGGGAACTTGTGAATGTGTACACTCGTGACGGGTTCCACTTCAAAAATCTCAGCAGACTGCCTAGAGGTTGAGCACACGGTATTATGCATGCGTTCAAATACAATCATGGTGACTGTCTTCTCTGGAAGATAGCAATTTCTCGAGTCCCCAACCGCTCTTGGAATTACAACAACTATGAAGTTGTTGCTATCTTGACAAGCTTGTTGCCGTCCTCGGTGGTTTATTTGGATGGATATTGCTCAAAATCAGTTTTGTACTGCGGATGAGTCTTGTGATGCAATTCAATCTGAGGGCCTTGTGTTTGCTGCCACCACTCGTGGCACTTTTTTTTGCATGGCATCCTCGTTGTTTGATCGTTTGTCTTCCACCGTAATTATAATTGTTTCATCCACATGCATGCGGGTTAGCAAGTTTCCCTTTAGTGCATAGTATCTTAGATTAGTATCATAGGTGGTCTCATTTATTGCCATGCATGACACATAGTAGCATCACATTTATTATATTCGGTATCTACCTATGTTACTATAACCATCTCTCTCTTCCTTAATTGCACTGCCACATAAGCATGTTTGCGAGTCCCAAGTGCATGATACTACTTATGTTACCCCCACTATGGCCAGCCTTACTAATTAACCTTCTTCTTGTGTTTCCAAGGTCCTGTGAACATTCCACCACCTATACTTGAAGATTTTTATAACCAAGGGAGATGATGATGGTGATGATCACGAGCATGAGGGCGAGCAGCGCCCATATACTATTTGGCGCTGGCAACTAATTCGATGGATCACCTCTTCTCGTGTGTATACAGCCCTTGATGATATTCTTTGCTAAGGAAGCGGTGTAGTCTCCCATGGTGCACTCTCGGACCTATTCAACACCCGTTGCATGGTATTGGGATGGATACTAGTGTGCTAGCGCCAACTCCTTCTCCACTGGTACAGAATTGATAGTCTTGGAAAACTTCGCTCTTCCTTGGACAAAACTATCCAATGATGGTGAAAAGCGATCAACTGCTGTTGACACAACGTTACTACCATTTATGAGAAGCAAGCTGTGTCTATACCTCGGACATTTGGGTGGTTCCCTACCACAATACTGATATAGTAGGCCGCTTGACTGGATGATCGATCTGCGTTGGTCTCGGATCGACAATGGATGGCCGTCGAGAGAATCACTTGTGGTTCAAAGCAAGCGTTTCAACGCCGAGGAATGGTTGAGTTGAAGTTCATTTCATTGCTTGTTATTTGTTGTGTGGTGAAAACTTTAGTATTTATAATGTATCCTCGTTGTCGATGTGGGTTGATGACCTGTTGTATGTAATAAAATGATATGCTGTGATAAACTTACTAAATTTATGAATGGCTTTGAGTTATACGTGAGTGAGTGGTGCGACGAGGCAAAAAATATTTTCGAATACATAATTATGCGTGCATTGCAACAGGTTATCGGATGAGGCCAATCAACAATAGTAGTACACTATTTGTACTAGCTTCACATGCTTAGTGCGTCGTGCGGGTGTTTTCTTTGTAGCCATATTGTACTACGTAACCAGCACCTCGAATCCTCGATACTAGTAGTACTATATAGTAAGTAGTAGGAGTAGTAGGGTGGCATGGGCGAGAACAAGCATTCACGTCGAGTCGCACGCCACCAAGCACAACTTCCATCGACACCATATTTCTTGGAGTCCGTGCTAGAGCAATCTCTTCAACCTCATCGTTTCTCTAACTCAGCCATCATGGTGGGCGAGGTGGGGGTTTGCCGATAGTCGGTTTCCTTAACTGCGGTCCCACTTGTAAGGCCAACGCAGCGCCACGACCCCAAGCGGACCTCCGTTTTGCACGAACTCAACGATAATTTTGACTAGAAAAGCAAGACCAAAGAAAACAAGAACCACAAGAATACATTTTACTACTCCTGTAAGTTGGATTAGTGCCTTCTCGATGCATTCATTGTTGATCTGCGGAGGCTCGATCTTGCGTGCTTCTTTCTTCTTGAGTGTAAAAAGTAGGCGTTGCTTCCTCGCATCTAGTCTCATGTCTAGCCTCTATTCTAGTACTCCCTCCGGTCCGTTTTCTCTGCGTCTAAGCAACAACACGCATACCAAGTAGGAGTATCAACAAGTGCACTAATCTCATCTATAGCCTCTGTGCTAGCTAAAAGTGATAGAACATCTACTAAATTGCGCTCTATCAATATATGGATGTACTCTTCTTCCCAATACAAAACTTGCATCCATTCTACTCCCTCAGTTGCACAATACATGCCTTCTATTTGTCAAAATATATATGTATCTAGACATGTTTTAGTATATAGGTACATCCATTTTGGACAAATGGAAGTCAAGTATTTTGGAGCGGAGGAATACCTAATAAATTTTTAAGTTAGCACAACTAGTCTAATCCGAGAGCACAACCGAAGATTTGGTGGGTTCTTCCTCCTTTTGCCGACACGTGGGACATCCAGCATCCGGTCGTGTCATGAAAGAAAATAGAGTGGTAGTTGAAGCCACGAGATGTGCATCTTAGGTTAAGCGTAAATAGAATCTTACTACTCTTGAGTAACTCCAAAAGCGGCCACGAAGATCTTTCTTGGATTGTTTTCATCACCCACGTCGAGGTGAAAGATGTGCGAGTTCGATTGGGTCGCTTGCGTTTTCAGCGACATGTGGGACGCATGTGAGCAAGCAGCGATGGGCTCTGTTGCGTCCATTTGGCTGGCTGAGAAGAGATCTGAGGAGTCTTGAGCACGGACTGCAGGAAATTTGTTCTCGTACCTCGATATAGGCTCGATATAGTGGGGTGGCATGGGCCATAACTAGCATTCACGTCTAGCGATGCGGCACACGCCACCCACGAGTCCCATCCGACACCAATTTTCTTGGAGTCCGTGCTACAACCATCTCTTCTCCCTCCTGTTTTCTCAGCCATCGCGGTGGGCGGGGTGGGGGTTTGCCGATAGTCGGTTTGCTCAACTACGGTCCCACTTGTAAGTGAAAATGCAACACCGCCGCATTCCAGCAAGCGGCGTGCGGACCAACCGTGTGGGGGTGCGGCGAACACGGCGGAGCTTTTCCTTTTGAACTCGTAACTTGTAAAATTTGGTTTCTGCTCCATGGCGCGATCGATAGATAGAAAATAACGATTTTGCCTAGAGTAATGAGAAGTTTGGTTACTGGCGCCGTTCATGCATAGATGCGTCTGAAAATTATGAAGTTGATCACGAAAGGTAAGATAATTACTGTAGTACTCCCTCCGTCCGGAAATACTTGTCATCAAAATGAATAAAGGGATGTATCTAGGCGTATTTTAGTTCTACATACATCCCTCTTTATCCATTTGATAGCAGATATTCAGACGGAAAATATCATATACTACTACATGGATTTGCGGAAGATAAAAATACATACGGATCCATCAACGACATCCTCACGCCCTAGTGCGCGGGTCACCAACCGGCGTGTGAGGAGCAGCGGCGTTGGCGGCGAGCTCAGCGTGCTTACGAGCAGTGCCGTCAAGGTTGCCTGCGGTCCAAGAAGGCCAGCGTCCTATCGTCCTCCTCTTGCATGCGCGTAGGCGTGGGTGATTATGTCGATGGTGTCTTGCTGCGCCGGCGCTGCGTGGCGGCGCGACCTCGAGTGGACATTCTCGTGTGACGGTGGGCGTCGCGAGGCCACCGGTCGTCGAAGGGTTGTCACCATAGTGGCCGTTGAGGTGGCGGGCATCGCGAGCCTGGATGCGTCGGCTGGAGGCTTACGTCAAAGTCGTCCGTGAGCTTCTTATGACGGTGAACTTGTCGAGAAACCGGCGAGGACCTCGTCGAACAAGGAGGCAAGTTGTCGTCAAGTGGCCCCTCGCCCTCGCGGCCTCAAGCAATACTACACAGAGACGTTCCTCGTTGCCGGGCCGCAGGCCGGCGTCGTGGACCATCTGGCACAGCCGGCTGATGCTCGCGCTCATCGCCTCCATGGGTCTAGCTTAGCTTCTACTACCTCCGTCCTGGTTTATTGGTCCCCATTGTAATCCGTGTCAAATTTTGACCACAGATTTAACTAACAAAATGTTTACGCATGTTACTAAAAATTATATCACTGAAAACTATGTTCAAATATGAATCCAAAAATATAATTTTTGTTGACATGCATCAACATTTTGTTAGTTAAATCTTTAGTCAAAATTGCCTAAATACAAAGGAGACTAATAAACCAGGGCGAAGTAATAATCAACTGATCTTCTTGATTCGGTGATCACTCTTGCCCTTGGTTAGCGTGCGTAGGTGCGTAGGATTTTGTACTACTCCTCGGCCTCTCTGCTTTTGCCTTTGGTTGTATGATAGGTGGGCCAGCCACCCCACAGGCCCCGTGTCATTCACCCAAAGGCGGTTAATAAATCAATGAAGCTCGCCCCCTCCGTCTTGCGGTGCAGTATAGTCATCTCACGGACCTCTAGTTGGGGCCAAGCGAGAGAAGTTTGATGTTCTTGGTTTATTGGTCCCCTTTGCATTTTCGCCAAGTTTTGACCTTTGATTTAACTAATAAAATGTTAATGCATGTAAACAAAAATGTTGTGTAAGTCACATTACGAAAACCAAATAATCCCAAAACACTTAGGCACGGTGCATTAACTCCCTCCTTGTTTCTTATTTCGTGACATATCAACCAATGAGAGATGTGGGCGTGCATGCTTTCAATGACTTGAGACTACCAAACATGACATGCAGTGTTTAGTTCATTGCATGTAATCCTATTAGTACTCTAGTTAGCAAAAAAACATTAAGTTCTCGCGCCGATAGGAATAAAACACCATGTATTTATTTAGAGGGAGTAGTACATTTTTGTGACATGCATTACTAGATATTGCTAGTCAAATACTAAAATCAGATGGGCGTGGTAGTACTCCTAAATCCAGACGGTGGTGCTACTAGTACTAGTAGTAGTACTACCAATGTAGTACTCCTAGGAGTACTAACCTTTGTACTACCGTTGGTCAAATTATTACGTGCTGCTCCTCACGGTGAAGTGACAAGACCTGCTTGGAGATGACACACAGTATAGGCGCCGTGTTAGACATACCATAGTCAGCCTCACCGTCTGCAGTCACTATCATCATGGCTGTAGAGCTAGCCTGCTTACAACTAGCCCTGTTAAACATAATTTCCCGTGCGTAGATGCCCGTGCATTGCGGAACACCAAGATTGGGGTGGGCCGGCTCGGCGGTGGCCATCGCGCCAGATTTTCCACGGCCTTCTAGATGTGGTGGGGAGGAGATAAGGCTGATTGTGAGAGACAAGGAGTTGTTTGTAAATAGGGAACAAGTGCAGGCATCTTTTTGCAAAAATGGAGAAGCTTGGTTTGTATCGTCGAGATCTAGATCCGGCGGCTATTGGTGAAAGATGGGAGGCACAACATCATCACCAACTCGGGACCTGTTTGATTCGCAGGATTTTGAAAGCATAGGAATAGGACACGGCAATATTACAAGTTTCAAACTGATATTACAAATGTTAGGAGTAATGCTGCACCTAGGAAGAGGGAATTACTAGGAAGTTTACGTAAGAACTTTCGTTACTTTAGGTGGATGCAGCGTTATCGTACAAACTAAAATCCACCATACGACAAGTCACTAATGGGCAAATAAGTTTTGAGTCTCTGGCCACTTGATGTTTCAAAAACAAATTCAGCCTGCGGAGACTTTGTCATTTAGGCTTAGGCAGCTTGCGGTGATCAACCGCCATTCATTGTTGCGAGGAAGCGCATAAACCTCATTACCTTGAGCACACTTGCCTCGAACAAAGAACACAGCCAATTTAATCTCGGATGTGCTGCCTCGGTAGTCGATCAAATCAATTTCGTAAGATGGAGATCAAGGCATTCGATGAGATTGTTATAGTGCAGCACATTTTCACTTTCGGGTCTTTTTTATCGCAAAGAAGAGAACATATTAGAGCAGCTGGCTGCATAAGATTGTCGTGTCATCAAGAGGTACCAATATCATTCGCTCATACGATAGGGTTGGCTGGCTAGTGATATTTTTCTCTCTCTCTCTCTCTCTCTCTCTCTCTTTATCTTCTGTTTCCTCTCATTTAACTAGGAGCACGTGAAGAGCTTGGGCATTTGTTGCCTTCCACTATGTGGCGATGCCATATTTCACAAAAGTATGCCACATAATACGCATCGATGTCAAATCAAAGATTTTGGCACCGCTCTCGCGATGTGAGAGAGTTGGCACCGCTGTGCACACAGACCCACATGTATAAACAAATCAATCAAACCAACTACACCAGCCTCTCACTCTCCCAAACAAGTGTTTTTTATTGCCTCGGTCCTCTCTCTCTCCCACGGTGTTTTTCATTCGTGAGTTAATTTGGCACGGAGCAAAGTAGGTGATCCAGATTGGGGCACCGGTGAGCAATGGAGGGCATCGATGCCAAATGCATCACAAGTGAATTTGGCACGTGTTTTGGCCTACATAGCCACTTTTGTACTCCCTCCGTCCCAAAATTCTTGTCTTAAATTTGTCTAAATACAGATGTATCTAGTTACATTTTAGTGTTAGATACATCCGTATCTAATCAAATGTAAGACAAGAATTTTTAGACGAGAAGAATCTACTCGTATTTAGTATAAAATTTTGACCATAGATTTACCTAAGAAAATGCCAATGCATGTCACTAAAAATTACACCATTTGAAATTATGTTCAAATACGAATCCAACTATATAGTTCTTAGTGACATGCATTAACATTTTGTCAGTTAAATCTATGGTCAAATTTTGATACTACAAAATTGGAAGAGTAAACCGGGACGAAGGTAGTACTTACCCTTAGGGTAACCATAGAGTTACTGGAGTAGTCTAAGTTACTTTCCACTATGACTAGCCTAGGCTACTATAGTAGTACATCATAAAAATGATCCAGGTGATCACGTGAGAAAAAAAATACGAAAAACATTTCTTTCGGTGCAGTGCGTAGATGTAGTTTTGAACACTACACTTGTCATCGTAATTTGGGAAAATTACAAAAAAATTGAGCTACGTTGTGATTACCGTTTACTAATAAGAAAGAAGTTTTACCTCGATGAGTAGCTTCTCCGTGCATGGAAAGCATGTAAGGAATCCAACAACTTGATCCAGATTGGGGCCGATAGATTTTAGTGCTAAGATCTTCCTTTGTGCGCATGGACTGGGTCAAGCTTGTGGGAATCATTTTCTAGAAGGCGATTCGTAAATACATCAGAAGAAATTTAAAAATGTGAATTTCAAGAAGGCGGAGAAGAAGATGAGTGTTGTACTGAGCGATTACGGATCCAATAAAGAGTTAGGAGAATTTGGCGAGCAGTACACCAGCATTTGTCAATTTGGTAGCGTCAATGACCCTGATTTTGTTGGACCTTCTAGATCCGATACAAGCAATCTCTCAAGGAAAGGCGCATTCTCAATGACCATAACATGGAACAGCTGGAGTGATCTCTTCCCAATTGATGTCTTGTTGCGGGGCCAGCAAGACACATAAATCCATCGGAGATTCGTCGAGGCGATGTGGAGGCTAATGAACCGTGGATCTGCTCAAGGCAGAAGGTACTCGGCTTGATACAGCTGTGGAGCAGGTGCTCCATAGCCTTCTTGAGATGACAACGTCGAAGAGGTCGAGCTGCTTGAGTTGAGGGAGAAGAAGGCGAGGCGTGACATTAATCTAGGGAAGATAGCAGGAGCTGAAGGCTGGCGTGGCTGGCGTTGGCGTTGGCGGAGGTGGGCGGCGGCGAAGGCGACATCGTCCAGCTTCAAAGCTGAGCTCCTCGAGCTGATCTAGGCGGGGATAGAACCACTCGTCGAACTTGGGTTGGACCTTGCAGTTGGTATCTGAACATGCGGATGTCAAAGCGTCTGGCTGGCCGAGTGCGATGAAAGGATCTTGGAGACTATGGCCATGCGTTTGCAATCCCGTCGCGAGAGCAGCTGTCGGCCGGTGAGGTTGAGGGGCCTTGGCGCGGAGGCGCCACCGCCCGTGAGAAGCGAGGCGGTCCATACGGCAGATTTGGTGGGGAGGAGGCCGATGATGTGAGCAGCATGTCGTCGGGAGGCTCTTGATGAAGTCGGGCTCGCGGATACGGTTTTAGCTCGGCGGCCTCCACTTGTTGGCTGCCTCGCCGTCCATCTCAACCGTGGCGGCCGTGTACCGTGTGCTGGTGTGTGTTGTGTGCTTTGGGTGTGTGTGCGTCATACATGCATGCCGCTTGTGCCGGTGATGAATTGTCTTGTGAGTCGTCCTTCGCGCATGAAGTTTGCCCTCTAGTTTACTTATTTTCACCCTTGCCATGGGCAGCACACCAAGATAGAGAACACGAGTGACAACGCAGCATGTGGATTGGTTGACCGGTCAACTAAACAATATCTGAGACTATCTGCTGACACGGTGGCGTATAATCCGTCGGTATAGAAGTTCGAGTGAGAGGGAGGCCCGTGAGAGATAGCAGAGAGAGAGAGAAAGAGCTACTCCTCCGTTCGATAATGTAGTTACAACATTTTTTAAGTCAAACTTTTGAAACTTTGACCAAGTTTATAAAAAATTACTTATATCTGCAATACCAAAGATAAATGATAGTATGAAGTAAGTACATGTTGTGATGAATCTAATGATCGTTCGAGATGTAAATGTTTTTCTCCACATATACCTGGTCAAACTTTTACGAGGTTTGACTTTTCAAAACATCCATATGCTTATGGGCGTGTGAGTCCCTAACGAGAGAGAGAGAGAGAGAGAGAGTGTGAAAAAAAGTGTGTGTGCATGTGTGAAAGAGACATGGACAACACACGATGAAAGTGGAGAAAAGCGTCGTGTCTTATGCAAACATATCACACATGCATCTTCGACAAGCGGAGGCAAGGTGAGGAGATAGTGTGTGGTTGTTTGGAACGAGAGAGGAAGACCCTAGCACGTGGCCAGAGAAGTCGACAAACAAGGGAGAGAGTCGAGAGAGGCGTCTGGAGAAAATGCAGACATGGGGAGGAGAGAGTGTATGTTTGTCATAGAGATCCACGGAGATCGTGATGGGACTACATGGGTGGGAGATCGAGTGACAAGGTGTGTTGCGATAGAAGATGCCCGAGAGATATCGAGATAGGCGTATGGATGGAAGGAGACAATCGTGTGTTCACGATGGCTAGTAAGAGATAATCATACTTAGGAGGGAGTGCTTGCGCCTATGGCCTGTTTGGATACTCTAACTCAGTTAGAGGTTAGAGTTAGATTCTAACCTAACCTGAACTAACTCTAAGTAAAGAGGTGTTTGGATGGCAGGGTTAGATGGAGGCCGGATCTGGTGAGGCACCTTCACAGGCGGTGCGAGAGGGAGGAGGAGAGACCCGAAGCTTGAGGAAGTGGGGAGGGATCTGCTGCTGGGAGGCGAGAGAAAAAGTGTTTATTAGTGGTCCAAGAAGAACTAACCCAAATAAGCACCTCTTGGATGGGTTAGTTTTTTGGATGGGTTAGATGCATCTAACCTAAACTAACCCTCTGTTTGGATCTTTTGGGTTAGTTGACTCCAAACTAACCCAAACTAACTCTAACCCATGGATCCAAGCAGAGCCTATGATGGAGTGAGGATTATGGTACTTAGGAGTGCGTGTCACATGGAGAGAGAACAAGGGCGGAGAGTGTTGGATCATGGCCGAGACATGTGTATGTGTGAACCAGGGGAGATATAAGGCCAGTTTGGCTTGCGTCGTGAGCATCTTTTGCGTGGCACAGGGGTTGTGGCTGGATTTCATGCGCTTGTTTGGTTGCTACCTGTGAAAAAGAAAGCCGCCTGGGCTGGGTTCCTGCACTTTAATTAGCTGGCTGAACTCGGACCTTGCAAGTAGCCTGGCCCAGCGACCGATTTGAGCGCTGGCCGTGCACAGTCGTGCGACCCACGAGGCTAACGACAACATGGATGGATATTAGCATTAAATAATTGATGCATGGATTGATTGATGGGACGTTGATGCTTTGCTGGCGGGCATGAACCAAGCAGCTTGACACCACACAAGCCTGGCTAGGCAGAAATATTTTACATCTCACGTCCACACCGAGCGATACCGGCCATCAAGGCATGAGGTCAGTCACGAACCAAACTGACCAATAAAGTTTGAGAGAGATTGAGGAGCCCGATAAGGCTGAGTGGTGCGTCGAGATAGCTGAGAGGAAAGAGATATTCCATCCGCTCGATAATGCGGTGCATGTAAATTTTTAGAAGTCAAACTTTGGAAACTTTGATCAGGTTTACGCAAATGTTATTTATATCTACAATACCAAAGATACATCATACAAAACTACATCTCATGGTGAATCTAATGGTATATGTTTGCCGTACTAGATGTAATTCTTTTCTCCACGTACATGGTCAAACTTTGTGATGTTTGACTTTTCAATAAATCTATGTGCTATGGATGGAGGAGAGTGCCTCGGTCGAGACAGATCAAGTGCGTGTGAAGGAGAATGAGTAAGTGTGCAAAAAGAGTATGTGTGTGAAGAGAAAGTGACAACAAGCGATAAATTAGAGAGAGAGTGTGTTTTTCGTTTCTTATGCGAACATATCACGCATGCATCTCGAGATGGAAGCGAGGCGAGGAGATACGAAGATAGCTAGTGTGTGATTGTTTGCAGCGGAGAGAGACACCTGTAGCACATGTCCAATAGAGTCGGCCAACAAGGAAAAAAGGTCGAGAGGACACATGGATGGCATGGGCGCATGGGGAGGGAGAGAGGGTGTGTTTGTGATAGAGATCCCTCGAGATCGTGAGGGACTATATGGGTGGGAGATCGAGGAGTGCGTGCGATAGAAAGATGCCCGAGAGAAATCGAGATAGACCATGCACATGTTTGTGATGGAGACTAAGATTAGCTAGTCATATACATATAGGGGGACTGCGTGTGCCTACAATTGAGTGAGAGACCATCATACTTGGCTAGCTGGGCATGAGATTGTGTGTGTGTGTGCGTGTGAGATGGAGAGAGAGAGGAGAGAGAGATAGAGTTTTAGATGGGCCTGTCAGTGCAGTGAGATATGCATGTGTATGTGTGACCAGGTGGATGGAGAGTTTGAGAGAGGGGGAAGAGCTCGAGGGCGACATAGTGGTGCGTGAGAGAGTTCTGGGCAAGAGCCAAGGAATTTGTGTGCGTCGATGAGTGCACCCAAGATATCTAGCTTGGACTAGCTAGAGTATCATACATAGTGTCTGAGAGAGACCTATAGATGGTGTATATATGAATCACGAACTAGAAAGACCCCCCCACACACACAAAGAGAGAGAGAGAGAGAGAGAGAGAGAGAGAGAGGACCAACAAGGTTTTTGTGTCGGATCGTGCGTGAATTGAAGATTGTCGGCGAGAGTGAGTGAGAGAGAGAGAGACAGGAGTCAGGGAGAGGGGAGGTCGCGTTTTATGCATCAAAGGCTGATATAAACCATGTTTGATATAAACTTGCATTCAAATATTTAAATTGGAGAACATGTTATACGCAATCCACATGAGCGGATATATCGTATATCAAACAAGTTCATTAATTTGACTTTCAACATGTTCATGGAGTACTATAACACTTGTACAACATGCTACTCGATTGAGGTGTTCAATTTTGGATTTAGTTCACTATTTTGACCTCTTGAGCGAGCTAGTTCATTGAATCGAGATATTTCATTTTGGGTTTGATTCGCGTTTTTGAGTGGGTCAACTATTTGTCATATAGTAAATCGCTAAGCGAGCATGTAAAAACACATTACTCCGAGCATCATCTCTCCATCTAAAAAAAGTGGCAAGCTAATATTTCAAAATTTGATTGAATCGACTTGGTAAGGTAGACGTGGATGCTCGTTCTCCCAAAATTTGAGCGAACCGTTAAACATCCTCTCTGCTCGGTGGAATTAGCTTGAGAGCAAATAAATGGGAGGCAGCGAAATTACCGTCCTATGTGGGACACGCATCAATTGGCCCGTTGTACATCGAGGTAGGTTCGTAACTTCATCCAAGCGCGCCTTCTCCTCGGCGAAATGACATGTGCCGAATAATTCATAAACCATGGTCGGCAAAACACGCTCTCCTACTTGAAATAGCTCGCGCCCACTATTTCAAAACACGCTCTCCTGCTTGAAATCGCTCGCGCCCACTATAGTTCAAAACACGCCCTCCTGCCAAAATCGCTCCGCCCACTATTTGGGAGAAGCAAAGTTACTCTACTATCCCGACCCTCGGTACACAGACCCAAGCCGAGAAGCCTATAGGCAAGGGTAGGCTGTAACTCCCCTCACATTTCGAGACAAATCGTCCAAGTAAGACATGGTTCCTACCCTCCCAATTCCCCCCCCGCCCGCCCCATTCATACCTCGTGGCATCAAATCACCTTCTCCCAGGAGCTCCCTTCTCCCGAGCATGAAACCTCAGCCCCACCTCCATGGCGCCCCACGCACCAATTTCACAGCCGCCCTCCTCCCTAATGCGGAGGCGCTGTCCAATTGCCGTCGTGCCTTTGGGCGTGTGCCTCTTACTCCGTCTTCTTTGGTGCTGCCTCGGCGGCGGACCGCGTGAACCATGCGGGCGATTCACCCCGTCGTTGTTCCGCGGTGCGGGCGGCTCAACTTTGGATCCATCAGTCTGGCGCTGCTTCAGCGTAGCCGTCGGCCGTGGCGACATCGCTCTTTCCTGCCGCGGTCGCCACGCAGCAGCGCCCGGCCTCACCGACTTCGGCGGTGGACCTGCCTACTTCACCATGCCGCCCGGATAGGTGGCACCCTCATCTGAAATCACTTTATTTAGGCGTCGGTTGTCTGAATTTTATTACAGGCCAATCGATTCCCAATGGGAAGCAGCACTCCTCGGCGGCGGAGCTCCTAGGCTGCCGGTTGGCTGGTGTCTAACGTAAGGGTGCGGGGCGCAAGTTACCCCTTGCAAGCAGCGCTTAGATGGCTATCTTTTAGAGTTGCGTGGGTTGAAAGTACTGCCGCCGCGGATCTGGATAATGAGGAGTCTTTGTGGATTGGCCGGGCGGCGCAACCAGCGGTGCGGTGGGGGCGAGGGCGGGGTTTGGCGGGGCCACAGACGGCGAGGCAGGCTGCTCTGCCGTTGGTCGCTGAATCTTGAGGAAGATTCGAACAGTGTCGACGGGAGGCACAAGGCGACCATCAAGCCATCCGGCGTGGATCGGACGATACCAAAATAAAATAAAATCGTGTGACCCCAATTTAGTCTTGATCAGCAGACGTGTGACCACTCTCGTACCTTGTTGTTGATCTCTTAGTGTATTTCTTGGATCAAAGAGATATGTAGTTCTTAACATTATCGTTATCTGCATCTTGGACACACCATCTTCGACTCATGCAGCTGCTCCAACAAGGGAAGCATACACAAGAAGGAGCTACAGTCCCCACTCAAGATTCCTGCATCGAATCGCGTGCCCGACATGGACAGCCACAACAAGCTGCGGGGCCATCGACAAGTCGGCACATGATGCTCACTCCTATGGATGGCAGCCGGATAGGTTGTACCCTCATCTTACTTGTGTGCAACATTTATGGCTTTGTTATTCATTTAAGCACGGAAAATAGATCATCACATTTCTTTGTATGTTCATGTTGATCTCTTACGGGTCTTGTTAGGAGTTCACGCTGTTCCATAGTTCAGCTAAGATACTTGTTCTTTAGGTAACACTATTCCATAGTTATCATCCATCAGCCAATGCTATCCCACAGGCTGGTGATTATAGTATTATACCACTTCTAGTATTACCTATGTTGTTCTTTAATACTTTTGTGTGCCATCTAGTTAATCTAGAGTACAAGCGATACATATTACGTAGCTTTCATACATGTTCTCCCTTTAGTTTATGAGACTGTTGCTGCTAGTTAACCCAGTCCTACTTCTTCACCCCACAAGGTCCTTGCTCTAACTTGGCTTGTGATATGGGTACAACATGCATATAATGTCACGGAGTGTATCTACTCATTGCAATGCCATGCTTAGCATCTGATCATGCATGTAAATATGTCATGCCTTCACATTTTTCAGTACCTATTCCATTCATGATAACATGTTTTCAAATTCAAATCTTGTCATTCTACTCTATATAATACCATACGCTTAATTTGGACATCATGCTTACGAATATCTTATGCATTGTTATTCATCGATTATGTACTTCATCTATACGCCATACCATGTTTTTTACATTGAAGTGTTGTTCTAGTGCTCTGTTGCAATGCCATCTTATTTTCCCAATCATACTGCGTATATGTTGCCTTGAGTTATTTCTGTCACGTATTCCGCTAGCATATAGTTTTACATTCAACTAGTGTTTTTTTTCTTGTGTTGTCTGTCGTATCCCTAGCTCTTACACCATACTCCCTCCGTCCGGATTACATGTTGCGAAATGGATAAAAAGGATGTATCTAGAACTGAAATACGCCTAGACCCATCCATTTTTTCGGATGGAGAATACATGTCAATATGTCATGCCTTTCTATTCTTGATTACCTATTCCATCTCTCTGTACATGGCATGTTTTATAATTAAAGCACCATTCTTCTATACAAGGCATGCAAGGGAAGGCGACTATGTTAGAATCTGAAGGGTTACAAACAAGGCCTTTGCAAAAGATCCAAGCTTGAGGAGATAATAAACCAACTCGGTTTTTATAGATCTTTGCTCGTACGAGAAAACCCAACTCCCCTCTTGATAATAAGCGATTCCGGTGGCCAAGAACTAGTCCGCTCGATCCGAGCAAAAATATGTCAACTCAATTCTAAGAAGCGTGTGCGTATCCTTGCATCATGAAATTTTATAGCATGCTGATCATATTTTCTACATGTTTCTTACCCATCTCTCTTTTAGAAAATAAGCTTAACGAGATAGAAGAATTTCTGCAATGGTATCGTTTATGAGGAAAGATTCTTGCGATGAATTCTCACGTGCTCCAATGTAGATGTAAGTACCTGTTGTATATCACTATATTTTACATCAGCATGTATTTTGTTAATCGGCGTGAATCAACCTTTATCTGATCTAAATTTAGTTGTAGCAAAATGTATGATTAAAGGCCACAATGTTGATTTTATAAGGAAAACTGCACAGTAGTTTTGCATCTGAGCTACATGGTGTACTATCTCATATCGGTGGGTTTGAATACTTTGGTTCTGCAGTGGGTTTTAGTGTTTTTTCTTTGTGTTGTCTGTCGTATCCTAGCTCTTACATCATACTCCCTCCATCCGGATTAAATGTAGAAATGGATAAAGCTGGATGTATCTAGAACTGAAATACGCCTAGACCCGTCCATTTATTTCGGATGGAGGAATACATGTCAATATGTCATGCCTTTCTATTCTTGATTACCTATTCCATCTCTGTTGTAGCATGTTTATAACTGAATCACCATTCTTCTATATAAGGCATGCAAGGGAAAGCGGCTATGTTAGAATCTGAAGGGTTACAAACCAGGTCTTTGCAAAAGATCCAAAGCGCCCGAGGAGATAATAAACCAACTCCATTTTTCATAGATCTTGCTCCGACCTGAGAGAAACCCAAGTCCCGCGATAATAAGCAGATTCCGGTGGCCAAAGAACTAGTCCGCTCGATCCGACCAAAAGAATGTCAACTCCATTCTAAGAAGCGTGCGTATCCTCGCATCATGAAATTTTATAGCATTCGATCATATTTTCTACATGTTTCTTACCCATCTCTCTTTTAGAAAATAAGGTTAAGCGATGAAGACTTCCTCCATTGGGATCGTATTAGGGAAAATATCTTCTTGAAATTCTCTATGCTCCAATGCTGATGTAAGTACATTGTATATCACTATATTTTACATCAACATGTATTTTGTTAATCGGCGTGAATCTAACCTTTATCTGATCTAAAATTAGTTGTAGTAAAATGTTAAAAGCGTCAATGTTGATTTTGTAAGGAAAACTGCACAGTAGTTTTGCATCTTGAGCCTGCATGAATGTACTATCTCATATCCGCACATTCTTGAATTGTGAGTGCTTCTCTGGTTGCCCATTCATTCATTGTGTCAATGTTGCTTTTCGTACTACCTTACGGCTGATGATAGCTGTGCCATATTGTGTTAATTTGGTGTGAGGCTAGTTGCCCAAGCGTTCGTTGTGTCAATGTTGCTTTCCTATTATCGACTTGGCCGTGATAGCAATGCTAGTGTGTTAATTTTAATGCGAGGCTTTGAAGATAGAAGACAAACTCTGAAAACAACAAAGCAACCCCATTGTTTCTTTCCGGTAAATCTAGGCCGGGTAATATGGCAATAACTCATGATTAATCTGTTTGGTTCCGTCCTAATTTATGTTATGATGCGATGGTCGAGACACTCTCCACTATCAATAATACAAGCCTGCCAAAATCGCCATCTGAATATATTAGGTATCCTCTGTCTCGATACAATGGAATAAATGTATGTTTGTGAACCAATTAATGGCTGAAGCAATGATGGAAATGGTGGATGAATCGGAGGTGCGCAGTCGTGCGACACAACAAGCTAATCAATGTTTTGAGAAGAAAGTGTAGCAAAGCAGAAAGAACTTGCCCACATGCTTATGGGCGTCATCTATCTTTGGTTGCAGATTATGGCATTGTAGATGGTTGAGTTACTGCTCATTTATTTTGCAGCATCAATCTTTGATTGCCCGGTGGATGTAATTTCTGTGGTATATCTTTGGATGTGCAACGTTATTCCACTGCGTGCCGTACCTTTGCGTGATCGGTTTGGTCGTATGCATAATTGCTCGTTAAGTAATGGGCTCAACTTATCTAATTTGGCCTAAAGACATGTATACGAACTTGAGTGGGCCCATTAAGTTAATAAGGCGTTACTAAACCGAAAGTTAATGGTGGACCCTCTTACCTCAGGTGGTTAACGGTGACATCGAAGAGCAACAGGTGGCCCCAATTTATTTCACGGGCGTTAACGAGCCGTTACTAAGTTTGGGCTACATATGGCCCAACTATCTTGTGAGCCTTTAGCGGGCGAAAGAGCATGAACTTATCTTGGACCATGAAGACCATGGGCGCTAAGAAGGCCGAAAGTCAGGTCGTATTGTAAATGGCCCAAGCGTGTTGTGGGCCTTTAGCGAGCGAAAAAGAAACCGGGCTGGTATT
>JAHIAM010004704.1:0-44908 GCA_021605205.1 Aegilops longissima
CGGCGGCAAATCGCTCCCCCACTATTTGGGACACTGGGATTACCATCCTACCCCGACCGTAGTAGGTCCGAAATTTAAGAGGGGCAAAGTTTGTACTTTCCCAAATTTCAAACAAGCGCGTCCCATCTTCTGTCAAAAAGCCAAAAACAAGCGCGTCCGGACGAAACATGGTTCCCCCACCCGTCCAATTCCCCATTCAGTACTCCATGGGCGCCAAAACTACCTCTCCACCAGCGAAACCCGGCGTCCTCCGTCCGCCACCCCATCCCACCCATCAACGCTGCCCTCCTCCATCACGCCGAGCCGATACCCGACCTCGTCGTCCCACCGCAACCTCAACAACACCCTCCATGGCTAGTAGTTGAAGCCGAGGCCGAGCCGTCGTGCCAAGCCCGTTCAACCACGCCGTCTCGCCTCACCGCTGCCGCTCCAACTTTGCCACCCTCCACCGACGGAGTTGTTCCCTTCGCCGTCCTTCGCCGCCTCGGATCGCTTCCCTCCCGAATACGCCACGACAACACAGTCAACAATTTGGCCATGGGTTCGTCCAAGCCTGCACCCTCCGAACATCGGTTTCCCGTAAAAGAAGAAGATCGGCGCGACATGTGGAGGTGACCACACCAGCAACCGAAAAAGGTACTCCTCTTCCTTATTCGTGCAAATCTTACGCTCTGCTTGCAGGTATTCATCCCACGAAGACACTAGTTGACCGCTTCTTCTTGATACTAGATGTTCCTAGTAACTTGCGATGCACAAGGTTTCTCCTCATATACTATTTCACCTTAGCTAGAGGTCCGTCCCCTAATTTCAATTTCTAGCCGTTGATTCCCAATTAACGGAAGCATTCCCGGTAAAGCGCTAGTACGCCTATTACGCCGGGAAGCAGCGCTTGATGTTTATCTTAGGGCGTGCGGCCTAGAAACTCTTGGCGCCGATCGGAGGTCGGCCGTGATTAAAGGGATGGCCTGGGGCTGCCAAGCACGGGGTGGTGTGAGGTCGATGGGAGGCGGCGGCGGAGGCAGGTCTGGCCGGTGGTCTGGCCGGTTCGAGAAAGATCATCAACAGGATGGCGGGAGGTAGCGAAGGCCATCTGCCGTTCTTTATAGATCGGACGGTTCATTAAAAAATCGATCGACCTATTTATTTTCGATATTGTTATCTTAGATATGACCACATGTGGTGGTGTCTTTGGAGGAGTACCTGCATTTCTGTGCTCATATATTACAAAATCATACGGAGTAGAATCTAATTTTGTTTGCCATGCAATGTTGTAGATCTATCATATGTCTCCTGTCATTTATTTTTCAGCCCACTGCTATCTGCTACTTTTACGATGCACTAGTTCGCACACACTTCACCCTTACTCTCACTATTGTGTTTTTATGCAAGGGTATTTCAGACCCTGCCTTGATGAAGCAGAAAGAAAGAGAGAAGTCGCACCAGCGTGTGACGGCTAGGCAAAAAGGTTTCAAGGCTTTAAAGGGTGTAGTGTCGGCAAATGGAGCGAGACGTAGCTTTGGAGTTGATGATCTGCTCGCCGTGAACCACCAACCGGTGCTTGCTTTTAACTTCACGGTGTCATATGTGGTTGCATGTTGCATATGGTGTCTAGCTTGTATTGAAAGGCGAAGTCGTAAGATAAGGAAAGATTTTTTTACATGAACCACCATCCCGTGAGCACCAAAAGACAAATAGCTAGTCGGGCATCGGCCGAGCCATGACAAGCCCACAAAGATAGGCATCACCTGGAAGCCAACTGAAAAGCTGCGATGGTGGCAAAGCAGCCCGCCTCCCACCAGGCTCTCAGGTCCTAGATGATCATGCTCACCACTCCAGCCGGATGTCTAGCTTGTATTGCTTCCAATTTCGTTAAATTGCATCTGCTTAGCTTACACATTATACCTTTGAATATGACATGCCTTTCTTTTTGGTACATACTAGTACATCTGTATTAACCATGTTCTTACATCAAACTAATGTTCTTGTGTATCCCTCATCAATCACTTATGACGAGGCAGGCAGGCAAGGGGACTACTCCTCATTTAAAGAATGCAGCGTCGGCCTCCGACATGATTCTCAAGAACAGAAATGCTAGATGAAGATAGTGAGCGTAGCTCTGTAGTTGATTACATCATTTCCCTACACTAGCATCGCAGTGCTTGCTCTAACTTGGCAGCGTGATATGTGGTTGCATGTTGCATATGGTGTCTAGATTGTAATTCTTCCAATCTGGTTAAACTGCATGTGCTAGTATGCTTAGCTTATACATTATACCATGTAATGTGACATGCCTTCCTGTATTTAGTACATAGTACATCGTCTATTAAGCATGTCCTTACATAAAACTATTGTTTTTTGTATCCGCATCAATCAACATGACGAGACACCTTTAGTATATGCGGTCGATATTAGTTGCATCTTTCATATGATTTATAGCATGTGCTGCTTCTAATTTGTTGAAATTCCATTTATGATGGGGCGCTTTTAACTTGGCAGAGTCATATTGGTTGCATCTTTCATGTGGTGTCTAGCTTGCATTGCTTCTTATTTGCTAGAATGGTTTCGCTTAGTTTACACAAACAGTTGTGAACATGCCATGCCCTGTTTTCGTACATATTCCATCCTGGTATCATGTGTTTGCCTTACATCGAAGTAGTGATTGTCATTATCATGCATGAATGAGTTCTGAAGAGAGAATTTTATTGCTTTTTCTTGTCGGTTTTACTTGACAATTCAAAATCAATAAAGCGGAAGGAAGTTAGCAAGGCAGCGGATAAAGGTGCTCCTTCCGAACGGAGGGCCTCTATAGTTTCTACTCCTCCACACCCCCAAGATGATTTCCAAGACAACACATGCATAGACACTCAACAAAGCTGTGTTTATGATGAGCACGTCTCCCTAGTGCAGCATCACCGTGCTCCTCTAACTTGGCATCGTTATATGTGGTTGCATGTTATGTGTGATGTATAGCTTGTATTGCTTCTAATTTTGTTGAATTCCATCTACTTACTTTACACATTATACTTGAATAAGACACGTGTTCCTGTTTCTAGAACATACAATATCTGTCTATCACACCATGTTCTTACATCAAATTACTATTGTTGTGTAACCTACAACAATCACTTATCATAAGACACATTTGACTTCGGAGTGTGATATAGGTTACATCTCACATTCTTTTCTAGCTTGTACTACTAATTTGTTGAAATGGCACTTATGACGAGACAGTTTTAACTTGGTAGAGTGATATTCGTTGCATCTTTCATATGGTGTCTAGCTTTCATTGCTTCTAATTTGTTGAAATGCCTTCTCCTTAGTTTACACATCATAAGCTTTGATATGCAATGTGATATGCAATGCTGTGAATATGCAATGGCACTAATGACAGAGACCTCTAACATGGTAGTGTGATGTTGTTTGCATCTTGCATATGATTTATTTCTTATACCGCTTCACATTTGTTTAAACGCCATTTATGATGAGACACTTTAACTTGGCGAGGATATTTGTAGCATCTTTCATATGGTGTCTACCTTCCATTGCATTGCTTCTAATTTGGTGAAATGTCTTCTTCTTAGTTTACACATCATAGTTCGGTTATCTCTTCCGTCCTGTTTTTCATACATATTACATCCTCCTATCATGTGGTTGTCTAACATCAAAGTTCAGTTATCGCATCACGCATCAATTTGTTTTGAAGAACTAAATTGTTATTCGTTTTCTTGTCGGCTTGACTTAACATGGCGAGAAAGAGGAAGAAACATAGAATGGCAGGGAATGAGAAGCGGATGAATCCTGCAGATTCTGCTGTATCGATGGTGCAATAGAAGGTCAAAGTCCAACGGAAAATTCTACAAACACAGGCATCCCATGCTACACGAGTTGCAAAAAAGCCAACAGAAACAAATAGCTGCCACCAAACATACAGAGACAGCCCTAGTTCTTGCAACACCTACCACAAGACTTACCAAACTTCACGACTTACTCGTAAGGCCAATCGAGCTAGCAGCACGCTCCCAAGCTCCCTTGCCACCGACACTACTTCCCAAGCACTCTTGACACAAGACGAGTTGGCAATATCGATGAACCTTGTGAGCTTCAACAGCAAGAAGGTAGTTGCTTTGGAGTCAAGTTACGTTGCATGCTTCTTTATATGTAGTCTCACAGCTTGATGTACACTAACACTTCCTATGTTCGTTGTTGGACTAGCACCTAGGCGCAAGAGGAAACAAACATCGTGGATAATGCTCGATAGGTTAACTAAATCTAGAGGAGGAAGAATGGAGATCCATTTTGAGGCAGGTTTAAAAGGCCACGTGATGCTGCTGAGTCGCCAAGTTAGTATCGGAGGCAGCGGTTGCCGTTAGGTGTCATGTACGTATCCTCCCAACATGGATTCAAGACAGAATGACAAAGACGAAACCAGTTCAACACCTTCCTCGACCATTTATCTATAAGTATGGTTATGTATGGAAACTAGTAATATCGTCTTGCTCGTCCCATACTTTCTAGGTTGCTGATAATGAGACTCCCATAATTTTCACAGATGAGGTTCAAGTTGGATAGCCAAGATGATGCAACCAGACAAGCTTGCACCCATGTTTTCAAGTCGCTCTGACGATGTCGGTATAACTTGAGGAAAACTCACTTTGAAGGCAAGGCTAACGTGAACTTTCCCAAACATCTCGATGGAAAATATATCGGATGAAGGCGGAGGGCCTTGTTAAACGTCGATCCAAAGTATCGGTACATTATATATATGTGATCAGATCATATGTTGAAGTCCTATTTACGCATGTGCCACACAAATCTATCTTCTTGTAGGTGAACTGTTCAAAGAACAAGGCCAACCGTCAGAAGTGAAATTCCAACAACAGGATCTCGTAGCTATATTGCACTCTGCAAGGCTCTTGTAATTAGCTGTTGTTTCACTCTTTTGCTGTACCATATTATCAGATCTATATTGACTTGTTAAATGCGAGGAAAGCCCAAGGACCAAAAGTACCGAACCAAATGTTGTGGAAATCTTCAAGGACTGTCACACCAGCAAGAAGAAGGGCATGACTACACCAGTCAAAGCCTTGTTGTAAGTCCTTAATCCTCATGCCTTTTAACTACTACTTACTTACTTGTGCCTTGAACGCATGGTTTGCAGCCAATGTCTATTACTCTTTTCAATTTTATACACAATTGTCTTAGCGTATCATTGCACCTTACAAGGTTTAAAGAGAGGAGTGATGTTCCTTTGATCTTGACCCGTAATCTAGTTCCATCTTGGACTTGCCCACACGTTACAATTGCCTGTTTGTTTGTTCTCGGTTGTTTTGTGATATGAATGATGTCATACTATGCTTACCATATTATAAACTTCGTCTCTTTATCCTTAGCCTCAATACAATGTGAAGAAATAGACAATACATTAGCGATGGTACATGGTCATATGTTTGGAACCTGGTTTTATTATGTACTTTGCAATAAAATACAACTAATATTTTACATGGGTTGTGACATGCTTTCCTGTATTTAGTACATAGTACATCTGTCTATTAAGCATGTACTTACATAAAACTATTGTTTTTTGTATCCCGCATCAATCAACATGACGAGACACCTTTAGTATATGCGGTGCGATATTAGTTGCATCTTTCATATGATTTATAGCATGTGCTGCTTCTAATTTGTTGAAATTCCATTTATGATGGGACGCTTTTAACTTGGCGAGTCATATTGGTTGCATCTTTCATGTGGTGTCTAGCTTGCATTGCTTCTTATTTGCTAGAATGGTTTCGCTTAGTTTACACAAACAGTTGTGACCATGCCATGCCGTCCTTTTTCGTACATATTCCATCCTGGTATCATGTGTTTGCCTTACATCAAGTAGTGATTGTCATTATCATGCATGAATGAGTTACGAAGAGAATTTTATTGCTTTTTCTTGTCGGTTTTACTTGACAATTCAAAATCAATAAAGCGGAAGGAAGTTAGCAAGGCAGCGGATAAAGGTGCTCCTTCCGAACGGAGGGCCTCTATAGTTTCTACTCCTCCACACCCCCAAGATGATTTGTAAGACAACACATGCATAGAAACTCAACAAAGCTGTGTTTATGATGAGCACGTCTCCCCTAGTGCAGCATCACCGGTGCTCCCTCTAACTTGGCACTGTTATATGTGGTTGCATGTTATGTGTGATGTATAGCTTGTATTGCTTCTAATTTTGTTGAATTCCATCTACTTACTTTACACATTATACTTGAATAAGACACGTGTTCCTGTTTCTAGAACATACAATATCTGTCTATCACACCATGTTCTTACATCAAATTACTATTGTTGTGTAACCTACAACAATCACTTATCATAAGACACATTTGACTTCGGAGTGTGATATAGGTTACATCTCACATTCTTTTCTAGCTTGTACTACTAATTTGTTGAAATGGCACTTATGACGAGACAGTTTTAACTTGGTAGAGTGATATTCGTTGCATCTTTCATATGGTGTCTAGCTTTCATTGCTTCTAATTTGTTGAAATGCCTTCTCCTTAGTTTACACATCATAAGCTTTGAGTATGCAATGCTGTGAGTATGCAATGCTGTGAATATGCAATGGCACTAATGACGAGAGACCTCTAACATGGTAGTGTGATGTTGTTTGCATCTTGCATATGATTTATTTCTTATACCGCTTCACATTTGTTTAAACGCCATTTATGATGAGACACTGTTAACTTGGCAGAGTGATATTTGTAGCATCTTTCATATGGTGTCTACCTTCCATTGCATTGCTTATAATTTGGTGAAATGTCTTCTTCTTAGTTTACACATCATAGTTCTGGTTATCTCTTCCGTCCTGTTTTTCATACATATTACATCCTCCTATCATGTGGTTGTCTAACATCAAAGTTCAGTTCGTCTGCATCACACATCAATTTGTTTTGAAGAACTAAATTGTTATTCGTTTTTCTTGTCGGCTTGACTTAACATGGCGCAGAGAAAGAGGAAGAAACATAGAATGGCAGGGAATGAGAAGCGGATGAATCCTGCAGATTCTGCTGGTACTGATGGTGCAATAGAAGGTCAAAGTCCAACGGAAAATTCTACAAACACAGCATCCCATGCTACACGAGTTGCAAAAAAAAAGCCAAACAGAAACAAATAGCTGCCACCAAAGATACAGAGACAGCCCTAGTTTTTGCAACACCTACCACAGTACTACCAGCTTCACGACTTACTCGTGCGTCAACTGAGCTAGCAGCACGTTCCCAAGCTCCCTTGCCACCTGACACTACTTCCCAAGCACTCTTGACACAAGACGAGTTGGCAATATCAGATGAACCTTGTGAGCTTCAACAGCAAGAAGGTAGTTCTTTGGAGTCAAGTTCTGATTGCATGCTTCTTTATATGTAGTCTCACGGTTTGATGTACACTAACACTTCCTATGTTCGTTGTTGGACTAGCACCTAGGCGCAAGAGGAAACAAACATCGGGGATAATGCTCGATAGGTTAACTAAATCTAGGCGAGGAAGAATGGAGATCCATTTTGAGGCAGGTTTAAAAGGCCACGTGATGCTCTGAGTCAGCCAAGTTAGTATCGAGAGGCAGCGGTTGCCGTTAGGTGTCATGTACGTATCCTCCCAACATGGATTCATGACAGAATGACAAAGACGAAAACCAGTTCAACACCTTCCTCGACCATTTATCTATAAGTATGGTTATGTATGGAAACTAGTAATATCGTCTTGCTCTGTCCCATACTTTCTAGGTTGTTGATAATGAGACTCCATAATTTTCAACAGATGAGGTTCAAGTTGGATAGCCAAGATGATGCAACCGGACAAGCTTGCACCCATGTTTTCAAGTCTGCTGCGACAAGATATCGGTATAACTTGAGGAAAACTCACTTTGAAGGCAAGGCTAAAAGTGAACTTTCCCAAACATCTCCGATGGAAAATATATCGGATGAAGACCGGAGGGCCTTGTTAAACACTTGGTCCGATCCAAAGTATCGGTACATTATATATATGTGATCAGATCATATGTTGAAGTCCTATTTACGCATGTGCCACACAAATCTATCTTCTTGTAGGTGAACTGTTCAAAGAACAAGGCCAACCGTACGAAAGTGAAATTCCAACAGACAACAGGATCTCGTAGCTATATTGCTGCTTCGCAAGGCTCTTGTAATTAGCTGTTGTTTCACTCTTTTCATTGTACCATATTATCAGATCTATATTGCCTTGTTGAAATGCGGAGGAAAGCCGCAAGGACCAAAAAGTACCGAACCAAATGTTGTGGAAATCTTCAAGGATGTCACACCAGCAAGAAGAAGGGCATGACTACACCAGTCAAAGCCGCTGTTGTAAGTCCTTAATCCGCATGCCTTTTAACTACTACTTACTCTTACTTGTGCCTTGAACTGCATGGTTTGCAGCCAATGTCTATTACTCTTTTCAATTTTATACACAATTGTCTTAGCGTATCATTGCACCTTACAAGGTTTAAAAGAGAGGAGTGATGCTCCTTTGATCTTGACCTGTAATCTAGTTCCATGCTGGACTTGCCCACACAACGTTACAATTGCCTGTTTGTTTGTTCTCAGTTGTTTTGTGATATGAATGATGTCATACTATGCTTACCATATTATAAACTTCGTCTCTTTATCCTTAGCCTCAATACAATGTGAAGAAATAGACAATACATTAGCGATGGTACATGGTCATATGTTTGGAACCTGGTTTTATTATGTACTTTGCAATAAAATACAACTAATATTTTACATGGGTTCACGAATAAGTTACGTATATAGACCAAAGCTATTTTGTTTGGTTTTGCTGCCTCCTTAATATCTTCTGTTCTGGTACTAGTAATGTAAAACCTCAACTTTTCAGTGAGCTATGGAAAAAATGGTGGAACCGCCACCTTTTGAAGGTGGCGAGGCAACTATAACCGCAATGTCAGCTCTTGGTGCGGTGGGTCAAGACTGTCCACTAACGATTGCAAAAGCACGTTCTGCGTATCTTGGGTTGGTTGTTAAGGCAATATCGTCCAAATTGCCTCATGATCAAGATATGCAAGCTCAAAGCAATGTTGTATCTGCGCTCCAGACACAAGTCCATTCCCTAACAGAGACCCTTTGTGAAACAAGGAGAAACATTGCTCAATGTCGTCGAGATACGCATGGTTTTGAAACCAGACTATCAGACATTTGCTATGTTGTTCAGGAGCCTAGGGGAAATGAAGGCGAGGGTTATAGTGCTCCATCAGACAATACAACATGAAAGCGTAATGATCGAGATCAAATGGTGAGCTTCGAACTTCGGTGGTGCATTTATCGCTAGATATTAAGTTTTATGCCAACCTTCCTTTTGTTATATAGTTGTAATTTTTTTGGTGCGATACAAAATTTATTCTTAACGTGCAGCCACCGGTGAAGAAAACAACAAGCCATTTTTGTATAGTGTAGGGTGTTCCCTATATTTGCCACCGGTGGCGATCTTTTATGCCGAGTGGATGTAATCGTGCAATCACCTTAATAGCCTAGCGTTAGTTTCGCCTTATTTATTTCCTAGTCTTCTTTTTCCCTGGTTTGCTAGTGGCGCAACTACCATGGGCCATATCACGGCCGTAGGATCCATGGGTCTCCTCTGTGCCATCGATAAATGGGCTCAGAATCGGTGGGCCTCGGGCCGTCGGATAAATGGGTCCACATGGGCGTAATGGGCGTAATTGGTATCGGCCCAAAGACGCAGTACGGCGTTAACGAGCCGTGGGACAGCAAAGGCTTAATTACATCACAGGCATAACATGTCGTTAATGGGCGTAATATAGGACGGACGAAACGACGAGCGGGTTAACGAGGCGAAGCGGGCCGACTCTTGCCATGGGCGAATTTGGCCCATTAGGGTGCTGAGCCGATGTGGGCGACTCTTGCCATGGGCGAATTTGGCCCATTAGGGAACGAGCCGATGTGGGTCGACTCTTGCCATGGGCGAATTTGGCCCATTAGGGGAACAGGCGGTGACGGGCGAAGAATGTCGAGGGTGAAAAGGAGCCCAAGAATGTATGGGCCGTCAATAGGCCGAAAGCTAACACGGGTTGGAAACGGCCCATGTAAATCACGGGCCGTTAATGGGTACAAAGAAAATTACTGTTCATTATGGGCTAGAGTCACCGTGGGCCTGCAAAGGACCGAAAGATATGAAGGCCTCATATGGGCCGAAAGACGTCATGGGCCATACGTGGGCCGAAAGTGAAATGGGCTGGTGTTATATTCAACAGCCCACATGACGTTGTTGGGCCGATTTCCTGGCCGTGAGTTAACGGGCCGTAAAATGGGCTATTTGCGAAGAGACCGTTAACAGGCTTTTCATGGGCCAGCTCGTTAACTTTTGACCAAGTCAAACGGGCCGACTTTGTAAGCTAAATGGGCCAGTGGTGGGCCGTGGCACGTGTCGACATATCATAGGCGCCTATGTGACCCACTGACAAGCTGACACGTGTTTCGTCCGGCCAATAAGAATTTTACACGTGGAAATTTCCCATTGGTCGGGGCTGTTAACGGGTTATCGGATCCAAAACCCGACCCGATAGCTTAACGGCGTTCCGTTACGGTGGATGCCACGTGTCGGTCACCCTTGACGAAAGCACTTCTGTGACGCATGATTTATCGTCATGGAAGTGGACACTTCCGTGATGATAATTTTGGTAATGTCATGGAACACTTCTACGACATCACATGTATGACTATCTTGATTCTGTCATAAATTTGTCATGGATGTACATGCATGACAAAAAACGCGACCTACTGTGACAAACACGTATCATCACGGAAGTGTATTTTTTTGTAGTGGTAAGATCGAACACACTACAAAGCAACTCTTCCCATTGCAAGATAAATAGATCAAGTTGGCTAAACAAAACCCAAATATCAGAGAAGAAATACGAGGCTATAAGAAATCATGCAGATAAGAGATCATAGAAACTCAAATAACTTTCATGGATAAAAACATAGATCTGATCATAAACTCAAAGTTCATCGGATCCCAACAAACACAACGCAAAAAGAGTTACATCATATGGATCTCCAAGAGACCATTGTATTGAGAATCAAACAAGAGAGAGAGAGAAGCCATCTAGCTACTAACTACTGAGACCGTGGGTCTACAAAGAACTACTCACGCATCATCGGAGGCACCAATGGACATGATGCACCCTCCGTGATGGTGTCTAGATTGGATCTGGTGGTTCTGGACTCTGCGGCGGCTGGAATTGATTTTCGTCGACTCCCCTAAGGTTTCTAGAATATTGGGGTATTTATAGAGCAAAGAGTCGGTTCAGGGGGCACCCGAGGTGGGCACAACCCACCAGGGTGCGCCTGGGCCTCCCGGCACGCCCTGGTGGGTTGTGATCCCCTCAGAGCACCCCCCAGGCGCTTCTCCGGCCCACTCGATGTCTTCTGGTCCAAAAGAATTCCACAAAAGTTTCACTGCGTTTGGACTCCGTTTGGTATTGATTTCCTGCGATGTAAAAAACATGCAGAAAACAGCAACTGGCACTTGGCACTATGTTAATAGGTTAGTACCAAAAAAATGATATAAAATTACTATAAAATGATAGTAAAACATCTAAGAATGATAATATAACAATATGGAATAATCAAACATCATAGATACGTTGGAGATGTATCAGCATCCCCAAGCTTAATTCCTGCTCATCCTCGAGTAGGTAAATGATAAAAATAGAATTTTTGATGTGGAATGCTGCCTACATGTCATATCATATTCTTTTTTTATAGCACGGACATTTGGACTTTTATATGGTTCAAAGCAATAGTCTAGTTTTGACATGAGACTTAAGTACTCAAGCATATCAACAAGCAACCATGTCTTTCAGAATATCAATGATAAAATAAGTTATCCCTAGCCCATCATGCTCAATCATTGATCCATTCATGAAACACACTCGCATATTAGCTACACCCAATGCTCAAGTACGATCATAGTGCCCCCTAGCTGGTGCTTTATAAGAGAAGATGGAGACTAAAATTATAACTTTTTTTGCATAAAGTAAAAGAAAGGCCCTTCGTAGAGGGAAGTAGGGATGTGTAGAGGTGCCAGAGCTCAAAGCAAAAAATATAGAGATAAAAACATTTTGAGAGGCATACTTTTCCCACCAACGAAAACGACTTAGAGCTCCCAACACTTTCCATGCTAGATATATCATAAGCGGTTCCCAAACAGAAAATAAAGTTTATTCATTTTTCCACAATACTTTCACTTTTCATGGCTAGCGGAATCCACGGTTGCCCTCCATACCAACACTTTCCAAGGAATTTATTATTTGACAACATAAAGTAAATTCATTTTTCATTTCGGGACTGGGCATCCCTAATAACTTTGCCTTACTCTCGTGCAATGACAAGTGAATAAACACTCATCGTGAGACTAACACATCTATCATGTAAAATATTGGCCACTCCTCATCGCCTCGCGAGCGGTACGAGCACACAAAAGAGAAATTTATTTTGAAAATTAGAGATGGACATACCAATTTTCTTAGAACGACAAAGAATACCGCATATAGGTAGGTATAGTGGACTCATGTGGAAAAACTGGTTTAAAGGATTTTGGATGCACAAATAGTGATCATACTTAGTGCGAAATGAAGGCTAGCAAAAGATTGAGAAGCGACCAACCAAGAAACGAATAATCTCATAAGCGAGCATTAAGCATAACTAACACCAAAATAATTCACCACAAGTAGGATGTAATTTCATTGCATGACTATTGACTTTCGTGCTTGCATAGGGAATCACAAACCTTAACACCAATATTCTTACTAAAGCATAATTACTCATCAACATGACTCACATATCACATCATCAGATCTCAAAACTATTACAAGGAATCAAGTTATTTTGTCCAATGATGTTCATGAAAGTTTTATTATATCCTTCTTGGATATCTATCACTTTGGGACTAATATTCATGTGTTGCTTTTGATAAGCTCAAACAAATATAAGTGAAGATCATGAGCATAATATTTCTTTCTCTCAAATTAATTTAAGTGAAGCAAGAGAGAATTTCTTGAAAATTTTACTAAATCTCAAACAAATCTAAGTGAAGCAAGAGAGCATTTCTTCAAAAATACTAAAGCACACCATGCTCAAAAAGATATAAGTGAAGCACTAGAGCATAACCATAGCTCATAAAAATTTAAGTGAAGCATAGAGAGCTATTCTAACAAGTCATGGCATAATTTTGGTTCTCTCAAACAAGTGTGTCCAGCAAGGATTCATGAATTAGAACACAAAGCAAAACAAGCAAAGACTCAAATCATACAAGACGCTCCAAGCAAAACACATAGCATGTGACGAATAAAAATATAGCTTCGAGTAAAATACTGATGGTCCTTAGAAGAAAGAAGGGACGCCACTCGAGGCATCCCCAAGCTTAGTTGCTTGCTTCTATTTGGATAATAACTTGGGGTGCCATGGGCATCCCGAAGCTTAGGCTCTTCTTACTCCTTATTCCTTCATCCATCGTAAGATAACCCAAAACTTGAAAACTTCAATCACACAAACTCAACAAAACCTTCGTGAGATCCGTTAGTATAAGAAAGCAAATCACTACTATAAGTACTGTAGCAAACCAATACTTATTTTATTATTACATTATATCTACTGTATTCCAACTTTTCTATGGCAAAAACTCACTAAAGAAAACCATAGAATCATTAAAACAAGAACACAATGCAAAGAAAACAGAATCATCAAAAAGAAGCACGATGCTGTAGCAATCTGAATATTTAAAGTACTTCGAAACTCCAAAATTCTGAAAATTTAGGAAGACATGAGAAATTTTTATATTAATCTTCTGCAAAAGAATCAGGAAAAAGCACGTTTCTATGATTTATGGAAATTATTTTCGTGAGTGCATAAGTTTTTGTTTTTCAGCAAGATCAAACAACTATTACCCAAGAAGATCCTAAAGGCTTTGCTTGGCACAAACACAAAAAACACAAAAAACACAAAAAACACAAAAAACACAAAAAACACAATCATAACAGTAGCATAATTGTGCAAACACTCATGAACAGAAAGCAAAAAGCAAAAATAAATTTTATTCATTGGGTTGCCTCCCAACAAGCGCTATCGTTTTACGCCCTTAGCTAGGCATAAAGCAAGGATCTAAGTGTTGTCATCTTTGTTTCGCATAGGATGCCCTCATGATTGATCCATATGGTGGCCTAAATCTTGTTCTAGGGAAGTGTTCCATTCCCTTCCTTAGAGGAAATTGAAATTTTATATTGTCTTCTTTCAAATCAATCACGGCACAGATAGTGCGTAAAAATGGTCTACCAAGAATAATTGGACAAGACGGATATATAGAACAATAAAATCTATCGGCACATACTTCCTATTTGCAAGAATAACAACATCATTAATTCCTCCCATAGGCTTTTTAATAGTAGAATCTGCTAAGTGCAAATTTAAAGAGCATTCTTCAATATCGGTAAGACCAAGCACATCACATAAAGATTTCAGAATTGTAGAAACACTAGCACCCAAGTCACATAAAACAAAACACTAAAAAATATTAATCTTGACTTTGATAGTAGGTTACCACTCATCATGTAATTTTCTAGGAATTGAAACTTCTAATTCCAATTTTTCTTCAAAAGCTTTCAAAATAGCATCTAGAATATGTTTAGTAAAAGCTTATTTTGTTCATAAGCATGGGGTGAATTTATCATCGATTGCAACAAAGAAATACAATCAATCAAAGAGCAACTATCATAGTTAAAGTCTTTGTAATCCAAAAGAGTGGGCACATCACTAGTTAAAGTCTTGACCTCTTCAAACCCACTTTTATCAATTTTCTCAACAAGATTTTCACCCTCCAATTATCGGACGCCTTCTAGCTAAAGTTGACTCTTCTCCAGTCCCTTTATCATCAATCTTAAATTTACTAAACAAGGAATCAATAGAAGAAACACCAATCATTTTAAGATCTTCATCGTTTTTACGAAAGCAATCTTAGGAAACACTTTTTCTAAAAATTCTCTTCTAGCTCTAAGCATAGCGGTTCTTTTCTTACTTTCATCCATAGAAACATAAAGAGCTTTAATTGATTCCTCTACTTTAGGCACAAAAATTTTCATCTTGAGATTTTCAACATCATGAGAAATTTTATCAACACTTCTAGACAAATCATCAATCTTATTCAACTTTTCTTCTATGGTAGTGTTGAAAACTTTTTGCGTGTTGATAAATTCTTTAATATTATTCTCAAGATCAGAGGTGTCCCTATTAATATTATAAGAAGGATTTACATAGAAATTACCATAATTATTAGAGGAATTACTAGGAAAAGGCCTAGGATTAAAATTACCTCTATAAGCATTGTTATTGAAATTATTGCGAGAGATAAAATTCACATCTACGGCATCACTATTTTGCTCAATCAAAGTAGACAAAGGCATATCATTGAAATCAATAGGAACAATTTTACTAGCAATCAATTTCATAAGAACATCAACTTTTTCCCCCAAAGAAGAAATTTCTTCAACCGAATTAACATTTTTACTAGTAGGAGCTCTTTCGGGTATGCCATTGTGAATAATTTGCCATGATATTATCAAGAAATTTGGTGGCTTCACCCGAAGTAATTTCCATAAAAGTCCCACCCGCGGTGTAATCTAAAAGATTACGAGAAACAAAATTAAACCCCGCATATAATTTTTGTATGACCATCCAAATATTTAACCCATGAGTTGGGCAATTCCTTAGCATCATTTTCATCCTTTCCCAAGATTGTGCAACATGCTCATGTTCAAGTTGCTTGAAATTCATGATCTGGGTTCTAAGGGAAATAATTTTTGCGGGAGGAAAATACTTAGTGATGAAAGCATATTTGCACTTGTTCCAAGAATCAATACTATTGCGAGGCAAAGAGGAAAACCAATTTTTTTCAGAATCTCGCAAGGAAAATGGAAATAATTTCATCTTCACAACATCATTGTCCACATATTTTTGTTTTGCATATCGCATAATTCCATGAATGTGTTAAGATGGGATCGGCATCCTCATTAGAATACGGAAAATTGATCTTTCATAACAAGATTGAACAAAAGCAGTATTAATATCACAAGACTCCACACTAGTGGAGGGAGGAGCAAGAGGAGTGCCAACAAAATCATTGTTGTTGGTATTTGAGAAATGAAACAACTTGGTGTTCTCTTGAGTCATGGTGACTACGCAACAAGATTGCACTAAACAATAGACACGACAAGAAAAGCGGCGAGCGACAAAGAGGGCGAATAAAGCGACAATTTTTTTGTGAAGTGGGGAGAGGAACAAGAGGCAAATGGCGAATAATGTAAATTTGAGAAGATGAGATTTGTGATTAGGGACCTGGTAGATGTTGAAGATCCTCCCGGCAACACTCGAAATTCCTTTTGATGCGCTTGAAGCTACGTTGGTATTTCCCAAAGAGGAAGGGATGATGTAGCACAACGACGGTAGGTATTTCCCTCAGTGATGAGACCAAGGTTATCGAACCAGTAGGAGAACCAAGCAACTCTACATAAACAGCACCTGCACACAAATAACAATTACTCACAACCCGACGTGTAAAAGGGGTTGTCAATCCCTTTCCGGTAGCGGCGCCTGAAGATAGGCAAACAGACGTGAGAGAGCTGTAAATATTGATAGATCGAACACCAAATAAAATAAATTGCAGCAAGGTATTTTTGTATTTTTTGGTTTAATAGATCTGAAAATAATAGACAAATAAAATAGATCGCAAAGGCAAATAGTATGAGAAAAGACCCGGGGGCCGTAGCTTTCACTAGTGGCTTCTCTCGAGAAAAATAGCAAATGGTGGGTGAACAAATTATTGTTGGGCAATTGATAGAACTTCAAATAGTCATGACAATATCCAGGCAATGATCATTATATAGGCATCACGTCCAAGATTAGTAGACGGACTCACCTTTTGCATCTACTACTATTACTCCACACATCGACCGCTATCCAGCATGCATCTAGTGTATTAAGTTCATGGAGAAATGGAGTAATGCAATAAGAATGATGACATGATGTAGACAAGATCTATTTATGTAGAAATAGACCCCATCGTTTTATTCTTAGTAGCAACGATACATACGTGTCGGTTCCCCTTCTGTCACTGGGATCAAACACCGTAAGATCAAACCCACTACAAAGCAACTCTTCCCATTGCAAGATAAATAGATCAAGTTGGCCAAACAAAACCCAAATATAGGAGAAGAAATACAAGGCTATAAGCAATCATGCATATAAGAGATCAAAGAAAGCAGATAACTTTCATGGATAAAACATGGATCTGATCATAAACTCAAAGTTCATCGGATCCCAACAAACACACCGGAAAAAGAGTTACATCATATGGATCTCCAAGAGACCATTGTATTGAGTATCAAACAAGAGAGAGGAAGCCATCTAGCTACTAACTACGGACCCGTGGGTCTACAAAGAACTACTCACGCATCATTGGAGAGGCACCAATGGACATGATGCACCCTTTGTGATGGTGTCTAGATTGGATCTGGTGGTTCCGGACTCTGCGGTGGCTGGAATTGATTTTCGTCGACTCCCTAGGGTTTCTAGAATATTGGGGTATTTATAGAGCAAAGAGTCGGTGAAAGGATCGAGAAGAGGTGTCTAGAGGGGGTGAATAGACTCTAAGTAAGAAAAGTTGCAATTTTAATTTCTTTAAGTTGAAGTGGAGTTTTGGCACAAGTTTATACATTCACAATACATATCAAGCAAGCATGACATGAGTATATGAGCAGCGGAAAGTAAAGCATGCAAGTTGCAAGAATGTAAAGGGATTGACTGGAGTGTGCAAATGCAATTTGGAGATGTGGAGATTTTTTATCCGTGGTTCCGATAGGTGGTGCTATCGTACATCCACGTTGATGGAACTTCAACCCACGAAGGGTAATGGTTGCATGAGTCCATGGAGGCTCCACCCACGAAGGGTCCACGAAGAGGCAACCTTGTCTATCCCACCATGGCCGTCGCCCACGAAGGACTTGCCTCACTCGGGTAGATCTTCATGAATTAGGCGATCTCCTTGCCCTTACAAACTCCTTGGTTCAACTCCACAATCTTGACGGAGGCTCCCAAGTGACACCTAACCAATCTAGGAGACACCACTCTCCAAGAGGTAACAAATGGTGTGTTGATGATGAACTCCTTGCTCTTGTGCTTCAAATGATAGTCTCCCCAACACTCAACTCTCTCTTATAGGGTTGGATTTGGTGGAAAGATGATTTGAGTGGAAAGCAACTTGGGGAAGGCTAGAGATCAAGATTTATGTGGTTGGAATGGAATATCTTGACCTCAACACAAGTGTAGGTGGTTCTCTCTCAGAAAATGTATGTTGGAAGTGTAGGCATGTTCTGATAGCTCTTTCCATGAATGAAGAGTGGGTGGAGGGGTATATATAGCCTCCACACAAAAACTAGCCGTTACACACAAATCACCAAACTCGGTGGGACCGATTCAGAGAACTCGGTGTCGGTGTCAAAACCGGCGGATCTCGGGTAGGGGGTCCCGAACTGTGCGTCTAGGCGGATGGTAACAGGAGACAAGGGACACGATGTTTTACCCAGGTTCGGGCCCTCTTGATGGAGGTAAAACCCTACGTCCTGCTTGATTGATATTGATATTGTGGATGTTTACAAGAGTGGATCTACCACGAGATCAAGGAGGCTAAACCCTAGAAGCTAGCCTATGGTATGATTGTAAGGGTTGTTGTTAGAGTCCCACGGACTAGAGCCATCCGGTTTATATAGACACGGAGAGGGCTAGGGTTACATAGAGTCGGTTACAATGGTAGGATATCTACATATCCGTATCGCCAAGCTTGCCTTCCACGCCAAGGAAAGTCCCATCCGGACACGGGGAAGTCTTCAATCTTGTATCTTCATAGTCTTGGAGTCCGGTCGATGATGATAGTCCGGTGATGATAGTTCGGTGATGATGGTAGTCCGCTATCCGGACACCCCTAATCCGGGACTCCTCGGTAGCCCTCGAACCAGGCTTCAATGACGATAAGTCCGTGGCGTATATTGCTTGGCATTGCAAGGCGGGTTCCTCCTCGAATGATAGAAGATTGTGAACACCGGGATAGTGTCGGCTCTGCAAAATAAATTCCACGTTCCACCGTAGAGAGAATAATATATACACAAGTTCAATCTGCTTGGCGTTTTTGTGGCATGGCGTCACACCACTACCAAGCCATTACTTGAATTGTTTTTACTTTACCACCTCAGCGCATTTAGCGGCGGTTTCCTTAGCACGTCTTGTCGAAGCGAGATCGTGTTCCCCCTTAATCCGGGATTCTCATCAATATGGGCGTGGGTAACCCAACGCGCCCGTTCGCCACCCCTCTATCGGCGAGTCCCAAGCGGTCACGGAGGCGGCTCTTGGTATTCTCCCTCTTTATAACGGGACCAAGGCTCGTTTCTTTTCTTCAATCCTCCATCAAATCCTCTCCCGCTCCAAGTTCCAGCACCTAGAGCTCCAGATTCGGCGCCGGACTTTCAACGATGTCGGTTCCGACCTCGGGGCGGTGGATGCGCTCCTCCGTCACGGAGGAGGACGTGCTAAAGCTGCGGGAGGCCAAGTACCTGGCTTATGAGATTTCACACAAGTTGCCTGCCGAAGGGCAGGCCATCCCCACCCCCGAGCCCGGCGAGTATGTCATTTTCGTATCCCACCTCCATCGGGGTTTAGGCTTCCTGATGGATCCTTTTGTGAGAGGGCTCATGTTTTACTATGGGTTGGAATTCCACGACTTGGCTCCGGAGTCCATCCTCCATATCTCCGCATTTATTATCGTCTGCGAAGCCTTCCTCCGCGTCACCCCTCACTTCGGCCTGTGGCTGAAGACCTTCAATGTGGCACCGAAGATGATCGGGGGGCGTCAAGCGGAGTGTGGCGGGGCGGCCATAAGTAGGAGGGCGATGCCCGTGGCCGCTGGCTCCTTCAAGAGGAGCTCGGCCCGTGGCAGCAAGAGTGGTTCTATATTACCGTTCGAGGGGCGCGAGACAAAAGCCGCCGCCCTTATTCCGCCCGGGACCTCCACGACGGTTGATGTCGTGGGTCAACCAAGAGCTCAGCTGGGGCCGTCAAAGGGCGTGCCCCTACTGCGAGGCAGTTCGGGATCTCCAAGCGAGGGAGATCGATATGGTGGTGGTGATGCAGGTTATGCTGATTAGGCGTCACCTGCCCTGCAAACGCCGCCCTCTCCAGCTATGGGAGTTCAATCCGGAGGGCCCACGGATTCTTCAACACTTCATGGGTATGACACCCCTGGAGATGTACAAATTATTCTTCGGATCACAAGAGGTGCGTCCGGAATTGATCGAGGATGCTGGCCTAAGCTGCAATCGCCCGGATACTCAAGTAAGTAGTTCCGAGTCCGGACATACCGTTTGTTTGCCTTTCGATGATTCATTATGACCAACTTCCTTCTACACAGGAGTGGATAGCGGAAGCAAAATTGATCGGTGTCCGCCCCCCCCCGAGACCGCGCGCGGATCCGTGCTGGTCCGGATGTTGAGGTTGCGCCTTGGAGGAAGGCGAAGGGGAAGCAGGAAAGCTCTTGCCTCACCTAAGGAGGCTCTTGAAAGAGGGGGGATCGAGAATCCCTCCCTCCAAGGGGAGAAGAGGACTGCCTCCGAGGACCCGGGGGCAAAAGCCCCTAAACGGGGGAAGAAATCTTCGCCAGAGGGCCCTGCGTCCGGGGAGGCCCCGGCCGCACAATCTCCCTTAAAGAGTCAGCCCTCCAACGAGCCGTAAGTAGAAAGAAAGGAGTTTTATAATAAGGGACATCCCTATTTGTGCTTCTGAGGATAACTAAAGTTTTACCTTGTAGTTCGGATCTCCGCCCTTCATAAATGAGTTCGTCTTGGGGACCTTCGTCGGAGATGATAGAGAGCGAGGCGCCTCCGTCCGGGCGCCGTCGGATAGGGCGGACGAGCCTGAAGTGTAAATCACGGAGGAGCCCCGGGTTTGGCAAAGCCGGATAGTTCGGCGCCAAGCGGTGTACTGGTGAAGGATCTGCTTGAGAAGGCGTCTATCTCGGAAGATCACCACGCATTGATGAGCATGGTGATTGAAAGGATTTCGTCCGCCAAGGCGGGTTTTACCGATAATCGTTAGGAGTTTCTTTGGCGGGGTTTGAGGTACATAAAATGACACACCTTTTAACAGTTTTGCATATAGAATGCACCTGTATAGATAGTAGCCCCGAGACTCGGTAGGTTGTCGAAATCAACAAATGCCGAGGATCAAAATCGCAGAGTTTAAATTCCGTCGTGCCGATGCAGGTGGCGGGTCGTCCGGGGCCAGCCGGACTGATGGAGTTCGAACTAAGCGGCAACTCGATGTTGCGGATGCGGACATCACGCTGGTCAACAGCGACTTGATGAGTCGCAAGGTAAGTGTTCTCTTGCGGTCACTTGGTAAGGGCGAAGCCAGCTCCTTACAACATGTGCGTGAAATGCAGATAGTGCCGCTCTTTGTGGAGAGCCTTGGGCGAACACTCAAGCCAAGGAGCAGGCCGGAAGAATAATCTGGCGACCTCGAGGGCGGCCGAGGAGTTAGCGGCGAAAAGGGTCGACACTGCCGAGCGAGGAAGAGATGGCGAAATGGCCGTGAAGTTAAAAGATGCTACCGACCGCAATGAGGCTCTTGGGAAGGAGCGCCTAGCGGGGCAAGAAGACCTGCGGAAGGCCACCGCCGAAGCCAAGGATGCCCGCTCTGCAATGCGGGCTATAAAGGAAGAACTGCGCCAGTCGGAGATATTGTAGCTGGCAAGCCTTTTCTACTGCGCCGAAGGTTTACGGATCCAAAATATGCTCAGCTGGGCCAACTGTGGGGTCCAGAGGACCCTTATATGGACTTAGCAGCGAGTGCGGCGGATGCCGTTGTCCATTTTCGAAGCCAGAAGGATCACAAGACGGAAGAGCTGTATTGGTCTCAATTCCATAGTCCGGGCGCTCACTTCGGTGACCGACCGTTTGGCCGAGTGGGCTGAGCTAAATAGGTTGTCCGGGCTTGCTATAGCGGATATAGTTACCCATATCCGGCGGATAGGCCCACCGAAGAGTTATTTTGGCTTATTGCAGCAATTTCTTGGGCGGTGCCGCATATCAAAGCGATGAAGCGGTCGACCTGCATAGAGGGTGCGCGGATGGCGCTCGCCCCGTGAAGACACATTGGACAGAGATGGATGCCACCGCTGTTGCGACCCCGGTTGGATGATAACGGTTACCGCCGAGCAATATTTTGGCGAAGTGCTGCGTGGTGCTCGTGTAATAGAGTCGCGTGTGCTCAAAAATGTTACGTTGAATGAGCGTTTATATGATGTAAAGCGATATTTATGATGTATGCGCTTTTTATACTTGTGCGTTTCAAGTAATAGAATATCTCCTATCGGCCGTTCATGTATACGTGTGTATAACCTGAAAGATGGCGATCGTCGGCTTCAGCCCCCACACACAAGGTGCGGGGTGTTCGAAAAAAAAATAGCGTTTTCACACTTAATCCGGCGTCTCGGTCTGTAAAGGAGGTGGTAGCGTAGCAAACGAGGCAACCGGACTATAATGCTTTATCACTTTCACTTAGCCATGGAGTTCGAGGGTGGGGCTACGACATAGCCCACGGGGCACCAGCGCTCTCCGAATTTGGAACACGTATGTGCTGGCCGAAGCGGCCCTTCACAAAGCGGAGGAATCCTAAACATTCCTATGGTCGATCGAGTGGTTGACGAGTCTCTCGCTGTATCATGACGATCAGTTTTGGCTTTCTCTCTTGAGGTGCTCGCCAAAGGCGGGGCACAATCGCGATAGTTCTCCGGAGCGCGTTAGCCGATGATACGGGCGTAAGGCAGCAAAACACGGAGCGGGCAAACCCAACATTTGACCAAAGACATGATTCGGAGCTGATGCATATAAGGCCTAACTCGAGATGCGAACACTCCGAAGGTGTTCGGTCTTTATAATAGCGGGCAAAACAAAGCCACAGCCCCTTGTGTCAGTGCAGGCAGGTTCTTACAGCACGGCCAATGCCAAAACGCCAGATCTCCACTCTGGTTATAATGATAAACCAGGGATTATAGCAACAAGAGACAGAAGAAAGGTTTACGAGGGTCTTAGTCGAAAAGAGTCCTTGCAGCGGGTCCCTACTGCTGCGTCTGCTTTGTGTCTCCGTTGTGCCGTATCTCGGGCGGGTGTGCACGCTGTTCATCTGTAAAAGAGAGGAACTTGGTTGGAAAAGAAATCGTGCGAGAAAGTGCATAAAAATTGAAATATAGATTAAGAAAGCTGAGCCTATGCTAGCTCATTATGGCTTATATGTGCAAACCCTTGTGAAGGATGTGCGGCTAGGTAGCCCCTAGCTTATTTATTCGGACTCGTCCAGCCGTGTCCGGGGTCTCAGCGACCTTTTAATGAAATGATGCCACGTGGACGGGCATTTGAGCGTAAGAGACGCGTAATGTGGTATTGCATTGAAGCGAACGAAAGCTTCCGTCCCAGTGATGCTTGATAGTTACTTTTAAATGGGGCGACATGAAAGGTTAGCTTTTCTCGTCGGAAGTTGTCGGTGACCGAACACAACTTCTAGTAATAATGAAACTGCACTGGCGTAAGGGCTGGCGCCACTCCTTTGAAGGAAATGCGGCTATGCGAATTGCGATATGGTCTATCCCAAGTTGCGGATTGTGTCCGGATCTAGCAGGTTTAAGTCACCGCCGCCGTCCATCAAAACCTGCGTGAATTGCAGTCCGTCTATTATGGGATCCAATATCGAGGCAGTCTATCCTGCGTTCCGGATACTTCGGACTAATCCAGATGGTCGAAAGTGATTGGTTTTGACATCCAATCTCGGTGTTCCGCTGGGGTGGACCGTGCGACACTTGTCGTAGCGAGTGCCGTGTTGGTTTTCCGTACTATCACGTGAAGCGAGTTTACTGTTTTGACTTCTTGTGGGAAAGCCTTTTGACTTCCGGTGCTCTGCTGGTGGGGTTCGTCATCGTCCTCGCTTGGCGCATCGAGCCCCTTGTGTCCGGCGTTGAGTCTGCCGGACTGTTTAAAAACCCAACAATTTCGGTTGGTATGGTTTGCAGGCCTTCCGGAGGTACTGTGGATTTGACATATCCGATCTAAAATTTTGTTTAAATTTGATAGCTCATCTCTGTTGTCCTTAAGAGGTCGTGTTTTATTGTTTGGCCGCGAGCTTTTGAATCCGGCGTTGACCGTCGTGCCCTTTGGGCTTTTTTCTTTATTCCGGCGCTGATCTTTCCTGCGCCATGACTTTCCGTTCCATCTCGATCTCGGATGTACTGGTCATTGGTGCTGCATCTTGCTAGCGATTGTCTTCTCCCGCGCATAAAAGCGCGTCATGAAACTTGTTAGCGCGGCCATTGTTCTTGGCTTCTCTTGGCGAGGTGTCTGGCGAGCCATTCGTCTCGGACGTTGTGTTTAAAAGCTGCTAAGGCTTCGCGTCCGGACGATCGACTATTTGGTTCTTTTTGGTAAGGAACCTGTTCCAGAATTCTTGCCGACTCTCCGGGCTGTTGGGTTATATGACTCAGATAAATACGCATCCGGAGGGCGGACATAAGTCCCTTGAAAATTTGCTCTAACGCGTCCTCAAGCTCTTCCCAACTTCCAACAGTGTTTTACGGGAGGCTTTTGAGCCAATGCCGAGCTGGCCCTTTGAGCTTGAGGGTAGGTATTTTATGGCGTGGAGATCATCTCCTCTAGCCATGTGTATGTGTAGTATGTAATCTTCTATCCGGACTCTGGGGTCATTGTGCCGTCGTATGCCTCTATGTTCATGGGTTTGAACCTGCTGGAAATTCATGATCCAGCACCTCATCAGTAAAACATAGCGGGTGTCTGGCGCCCATATTGGGTGTGCCGCTGTCTTGAACACTTGTTGTGTTGTGTTACTTCTGGGGCCCTCTTTTTGGCCGTAGATGAACCTAGTTGGGCGTCCGTTTTCCTGTGAATATAATTGCTTGTCTGCGGCCCGCTTGTCGCTTTTGGCTGTCATCGGCCGTCTATCCGCCAGTGGCCTCTTTATTTTTTTGTGAAGGCTCTATGGCTTCCTCGTCAAATTCTGGCAACAACTTGCGCCGGGTAGCTCTTATTTGATGGCCATTGCCATATTTGTCTCGCAGTCTTGAATACTTTGCTCCACTTCATTACGGCGTGTCTTACGCTGTTTTGAGCTTCCGTTTCGCCTTCTTCAAACTTCTTGCGATGGCGCGAGTTTTTGTGTATGTTCTTATGCTCCGGTGTTGTGTCCGGACTGTTGATTGCTCCTTGAAGGGGTTGATTATCCGGCTCGTCCTGTTCGTCGTCCGCTGGTTTGCCCTGCTCTATCGCTGGGTCGTTAGGAAGGCTGCTTTGATCGAGGCGGGACTTAGGGCGGCGTCTACGTCGCTGTTTTGGTTCTTTATCGGCGGGATTATCCTCTGCCGCGTCCCGTCGTTCCTCGTTATCGCTTCCCTTTGGGGTGTCCACCATGTATATGTCGTATGACGAGGTGGTCTTCCAGTGTCTGTGTAGCCTTTGGTTCTTGGTAGTCTCCGCACGGTCGTCCATACCGTCGATGTCTTCGGAGTCGTAGTCGAGTACGTCGGTTAAATCGTCGACGGTGGCTACGAAGTGGGTGGTGGGTGGGGTCTGAATTTCTTCGTCGTCCGCGTCCCAACCATCCTGGCCGTAGTTCGGCCAGGGCTCTCCGGATAGCGAGAGATGCTTCAGTGAATTTATGATATCGCCGAAGGGCGAGTGCTGAAAGATGTCCGCAGCGGTAAATTCCATGATCGGCGCCCAATCGGATTCGACTGGCAGGGGCGCAGGAGGTTGAGTCCGCGAGAGTCCGCACCTCGAGTCATGAGCTTTATGCGGGACAAGGTAAGTGTTCGGCTCCATCGCCGTAGAAGTTGCAGCTCCCGAGGCGGTGTCCAGCCATCCGTCCTCGATCCGAGCGATCGGCTCCGGACTATGGGTCGGAGCGGATTCGTAGCGACCTCCAAGGTCTTGTCCGTGGCGAGTTAGGTCATGCCCGTCGTGACAGCGCTGCACGCCTTCGGCTGTGGCTCAGATCCATCAAAGATCAAGTCCCGCGGATATCGGCCGTGAAGTTTAGGCTTCAAACCTGACACGACGGCCGGGGAGTAGCTTCGATCTGCTCCAGATGGCCAAGTGAGTTGGCCCGCAGTGCGAAGCCGCCGAATACGAAGATCTGTCCGGGGAGAAAAGTCTCACCCAGGACTGCGTCGTTATCGATTGAAGAGGCCATCACGCCTATCGGTGACGACACAGAGGAACTCTCAATGAAAGCACCAATGTCGGTGTCAAAACCGGCGGATCTCGGGTAGGGGTCCCGAACTGTGCGTCTAGGCGGATGGTAACAGGAGACAAGGGACACGATGTTTTACCCAGGTTCGGGCCCTCTTGATGGAGGTAAAACCCTACGTCCTGCTTGATTGATATTGATATTGTGGATGTTTACAAGAGTGGATCTACCACGAGATCAAGGAGGCTAAACCCTAGAAGCTAGCCTATGGTATGATTGTAAGGGTTGTTGTTCGAGTCCTACGGACTAGAGCCATCCGGTTTATATAGACACCGGAGAGGGCTAGGGTTACATAGAGTCGGTTACAATGGTAGGAGATCTATATATCCGTATCGCCAAGCTTGCCTTCCACGCCAAGGAAAGTCCCATCCGGACACGGGGGGAAGTCTTCAATCTTGTATCTTCATAGTCTTGGAGTCCGGTCGATGATGATAGTCCGGCTGATGATAGTTCGGCTGATGATGGTAGTCCGGCTATCCGGACACCCCCTAATCCGGGACTCCCTCACTCGGTCAGACCGATTTAGTTCAAAATGTGAACGTTAGGATTTTCGGTGGGACCGAATGGATCAACTCGGTGGGACCGATGTGCTAGGGTTAGGGTAAAGCCTCATCTCGGTTTGACCGATTACTCAAACTCAGTGGGACCGATTTGGGTAATAAGCGAAACAGAAAGTTGTCCAAGCAAACTCGGTGGGGCCGATTGCCAATATCGGTGGGACCGAAATTATTGCAATAGGTAACAGAGAGTTTGCAAGCCCATCTCGGTGAGACCGAATTGATTAGGGTTTCTGGCAGTGGCTATATCAAGAGAACTCGGTGGCGCCGGATAGACAGTTTCGGTGGGGCCGAGTTTGACTTGTGGTTTGGGACATATGTGGATAAGAGAAAGTGGTTGAGGGCTGAGGGAGTCCTGGATTAGGGGGTGTCCGGATAGCCGAACTATAACCTTTGGCCGGACTCCTGGACTATGAAGATACAAGATTGAAGACTTCGTCCCGTGTCCGGATGGGACTTTCCTTGGCGTGGAAGGCAAGCTTGGCGATACGGATATGTAGATCTCCTCCCATTGTAACTGACTCTGTGTAACCCTAGCCCTCTCTGGTGTCTATATAAACCGGAGGGTTTTAGTCCATAGGACGAACAACAATCATACCATAGGCTAGCTTCTAGGGTTTAGCCTCTCTGATCTCGTGGTAGATCTACTCTTGTACTACCCATATCATCAATATTAATCAAGCAGGAGTAGGGTTTTACCTCCATCGAGAGGGCCCGAACCTGGGTAAAAACATCGTGTCCCTTGTCTCCTGTTACCATCCGCCTAGACGCACAGTTCGGGATCCCCTACCAGAGATCCGCCGGTTTTGACACCGACATTGGTGCTTTCATTGAGAGTTCCTCTATGCCGTCGCCATCAGGAAGGATGCCTCATCCCGTCTTTAAAGACGTCACTGTTGCTAAAGGAGCTTTGGCTATCGTCCAAACTCTCCGGCTAGGCGGTTTTCTTATGACCGCCTGTTCGGCCGCCGCGCCGACGATGACTTCTCGGGTCACCGAAAGCAATCTTCACGTCAACTCGGAACTCGCCGAGCAGTTAGATCCGGCGGAGCTCTCTTCCTTAAGCGAGCTCTGGATCACATCGCCGCCTGAGGAGTCGCGCATGGACTACGATCAGATTGGGCCTAAACCCGATCTGAGAGAGATTAACTCTCCCCAGGTCAACCATCACGTTGCGGTGGTGGAGGAACAATGCGGCGACCCTTCATCTATCTTAAGGACTAGCGATGTCCGGATTCCCGATCCCTCCAAGCCGGATACCCGCAGAGGGGAGGACGTCACTCAAGACCTGAACTTAGAGCCAGGCAACAGGCTAGATTCATTGGACAACATCCAAGAATCTAAGCTTCTGAGTTCGGAAACTCCTTGGCCCTTGAGCCTCAGATTGGGTGAGGTTTCGGATCTAATTCCACCCACCCACCCGAACATAGGCGATCTATCCAAAATTAGGCAAGAGCCTGAGGAAACAGTACATCATTACTGGGCCAGATTCCTCCTGGTTATGAACAGGATAAAGGACTGCCGCGAGGAAGACGCAATTTCATTCTTCTGCAATAATTGCATGGACAAGGGAATCCTCAACGCCATAGGTCGCCGTGAAATTACACGCTTTGCTGACTTGGCGTCCATAGTACGAAAGTACTGTGCGATGGAAAGCGCCTGGAAAACCGAAGTAAGATTTTGGGACAATCCGGCCCTGAATACAAACCCAGTCCGAAATAAAAGGGTGCATTATAGCCAATCACCTTGGTTAAACCCCAAAAAACAAAAACCCCCTACGGGGCATGGAACCGTACAAGAGGGATGGCTCAACGGACCCTGTAAAATTAGATAGTACAGAGGGCGCCACACCAACTCATAGCCTTAGAGCATGTTGGATACTCCGGCAGGTGGCCAAAAGTGGCGAAGAGCTTCTAACCCCAACATCCAAAGAGCACCAACCCAGGGATACCAGTATGGTATTAACAGTCTTCGAGACTTTCGCATCAAACAATATGCGAAAACAACCACTCCGCAGCCTTGCCGAAGTCTACCAAGTAGCAACAATAAATCCATGGAGTGACACAGCTATTACCTTTAATGCCAGTGATGAACCTAAATTCCGAACAGCCCGAGCACCACCAGCATTGGTCCTCAGTCCAATACTGGACGGCTTTCGCCTTACCAAGGTACTCATGGACGGTGGCAGCGGATTGAACCTCATTTATGAGGAAACCCTTCGAAAAATGGAAATAGACTGGAGCCGCATTGAGCGAAGCAGCACAACCTTTAGAGGAATAATACCTAGTCGGGAAGCGTGCTGCACAGGAAAAAACACACTGGATGTGGTGTTCGGCACACCAGATAATTACAGGTCCGAGGAGGTCACGTTCCAAGTGGCCCCGTTCAGCAGCGGATACCACGCTCTATTAGGGCGAGAGGCATTCACAATTTTTCAAGCTATACCCCATTACGGGTATATGAAGCTCAAAATGCCCGGGCCCAACGGAATCATCACTCTTGCTAGTGACCCGGACATAGCACTCCGCGCCAAAAATAAGACAGCCGCACTAGCCCTTGAGGCACTATCCGAAGCACTAGCGGCCGAGGAACTGACCGTGCTGCGCTCCACGGTGAACAGGGACGATGTGATACTCGATAAAAGATCCAAGTCCACCTCCTTTAAACCAGCGGACGAAATAGTCAAATTCCAAGTCCACCCAACGGACCCTACAAAAACGGCCTCCATCGGGGCATAATTAAACCCGATGTAGGCGCGCGACTACGAGAATTCCTCGCGAAAATTGGGACATTTTTCGGGCACCCTTGAGACATGCCGGGAATCCCACCCGGCTGGCGAGCACAGCCTAAACATCCTAAAAGGATTCAAGCCAGTCAAACAGGCTCTTCGGCGTTTCTCCGAACCTAAGAGACAAGCCATGGGAGAGGAGCTAGCCAAACTATCGGAGGCCGGATTCATCAGAGATATAAAACATCCGGACTGGCTAGCAAACCTGGTGATGGTACCAAATAAGGACAAATCCTGGCGCCTATGCGTCGATTTCAAGGACCTCAACAAGGCTTGCCCAAAGGATCCCTTCCCCCTCCCCCGCGTTGATCAAATTATCGACGCTACCGCAGGACACGATTCATTGTGTTTCCTCGACGCATACTCCGTGTTGGGGAACGTAGTAATTTCAAAAATTTTCCTACGATCACGCAAGACCATGGTGATGCATAGCAACGAGATGAGAGTGTTGTCTACGTACCCTCGTAGACCAGCAGCGAAGCGTTGGCATAGCGTAGAGGAAGTAGTCGTACTTCTTCCCGATCCAACCGATCCAAGTACCGAGCGACGGCACCTCCGAGTTCTGCACACGTTCAGCTCGATGGCGTCCCTCGAACTCCGATCCAGCCGAGTGTTGAGGAGAGTTTAAATCGACCGACGGCGTGGTGGCGATGATGATGTTCCACCGGCGCAGGCTTCGCCTAAGCTCCGCAGCGGTATATTCGAGGTGTAGTTTGGTGGAAGGGGCACCGCACACGGCTAAGAGCGATCTCAATGATCAACTTGTGTGTCATGGGGTGCCCCTGCCCTGTATATAAAGGAGGGAAGGGAGGGGCTGGCCGGCCAGGAGAGGTGCGCTGGGGTGTCCTACTCCTACTAGGGTAGGATTCCCCCAAATCCTAGTCCAACTAGGTTTCCCCAAGTGGGAAGGGAGAGAGAGGCGCCCCTTCTCCTAGTCCTAATAGGACTAGGGAAGGGGGAAGCTGACCAGCACTATGGCCCCTTTTCTCTTTCCCACTAAGGCCCATCAAGGCCCATTGACCCCCGGGAGGTTCGGTAACCCGGTACTCGGTAAAATTCCCAATTTCACCGGAGTGATTCCGAGTCAAACATAGGCTTCCAATATATCAATCTTTATGTCTCGACCATTTCGAGACTCCTCGTCATGTCCGTGATCTCATCAGGGACTCGAACAACCTTGGTACATCAATATCATATAAACTCATAATAAGCATCATCGAAGCGTTAAGCGTGCGGACCCTACGGGTTCGAGAACTATGTAGACATGACCGAGACACCTCTCGGTCAATAACCAATAGCGGGACCTGGATGCCCATATTGGCTCCTACATATTCTCTGAAGATCTTTATCGGTCGGACCGCATAACAACATCGTTGTTCCCTTTGTCATCGGTATGTTACTTGCCCGAGATTCGATCGTCGGTATCCAATACCTAGTTCAATCTCGTTCTTGGCAAGTCTCTTTTCTCGTTCCGTAATACATCATCTCACAACTAACACATTTAGTTGCAATGCTTGCAAGGCTTATGTGATGTGCATTACCGAGAGGGCCAGAGATACCTCTCCGAGCAATCGGAGTGACAAATCCTAATCTCGAAATATGCCAACCCAACATGTACCTTCGGAGACACCTGTAATGTACCTTTATAATCACCCGATTCGTTGTGACGTTTGGTAGCACCAAAGTGTTCCTCGGGCAAGCGGGAGTTGCATAATCTCATAGTCATAGGAACATGTATAAGTCATGAAGAAAAGCACTAGCAACAAACTATACGATCAGGTGCTATGCTAATGGAATGGGTCATGTCAATCAGATCATTCAACCAATGATGTGATCCCGTTAATCAAATAACAACTCCTTGTTCATGGTTAGGAAACATAACCATCTTTGATTAACGAGCTAGTCAAGTAGAGGCATACTAGTGACACTCTGTAGGTTTATGTATTCACACATGTATTATGTTTCCGGTTAATACAATTCTAGCATGAATAATAAACATTTATCATGATATAAGGAAATAAATAATAACATTATTATTGCCTCTAGGGCATATTTCCTTGAGTCTCCCACTTGCACTAGAGTCAATAATCTAGTTCACATCATCATGTGATTCAACACTAATATTCACATCTGTATGTGATTAACACCCATAGTTCACATCGTCATGTGACCAACACCCAAAGGGTTTACTAGAGTCAATAATCTAGTTCACATCGCTATGTGATTAACACCCAAAGAGTACTAAGGGATGATCATGTTTTGCTTGTGAGAGAAGCTTAGTCAATGGGTCATCATATTTGAGCCGTATGTATTTTGCAAATATTCTATGTTTACAATGCTCGCGCGGGGCTACTCTAGCTAATTGCTCCCACTTTCAATATGTATCCAGATTGAGACTTAGAGTCATCTAGATTAGTGTAAAAACTTGCATCGATGTAACTCTTTACGGCGAACCCTTTTCACTTCCATAATCGAGAAACATATCCTTATTCTACTAAGGATAATTTTGACCGCTGTCCATTGATCTACTCTTAGATCACTATTGCACTCCTTGCCAATCTTAGTGGTAGGGTATGCAATAGATCAGTACACAACATGACATACTTTATAGAACCTATGGCTGATGCATAGGAATGACTTTCATTCTCTTTCTATCTTCTGCCGTGGTCGGGTTTTGAGTCTTACTCAATTTCACACCTTTGTAACACAGGCAAGAACTTTTCTTTGACTGTTCCATTTTGAACTACTTCAAAATCTTGACAAGGTATGTATTCATTGAAAAACTTATCAAGCGTCTTGATCTATCTCTATAGATCTTGATGCTCAATATGTAAGCAGCTTCACGAGGTCTTTCTTTGAAAAACTCCTTTCAAATACTCCTTTATGCTTTGCAGAATAATTCTACATTATTTCCGATCAACAATATGTCATTCACATATACTTATCGAAATGTTGTAGTGCTCCCACTCACTTTCTTGTAAATACAGGCTTCACCAAAAGTCTGTATAAAACTATATCTTTGATCAACTTATCAAAGCGTGTATTCCAACTCGAGATGCTTGCACCAGTCCATAGATGGATCATTGGAGCTTGCACATTTTGTTAGCACCTTTAGGATTGACAAAACCTTCGGTTGCATCATATACAACTCTTCTTTAATAAATCCATTAAAGAATGTAGTTTTGACATCCATTTGCCAGATTTCATAAAATGTGGCAATTGCTAACATGATTCGGACAGACTTAAGCATCGCTACAGTTGAGAAAATCTCATTGTAGTCAACACCTTGAACTTGTCAAAAACCTCTTTTTTTTGCGACAAGTCGAGCTTTGTAGATAGTAACACTACTATCAGTGTCCGTCTTCCTCTTGAAGATCCATTTATTCTCAATGGCTTGCCGATCATCGGGCAAGTCAACCAAAGTCCATACTTTGTTCTCATACATGGATCCCATCTCAGATTTCATGGCTTCAAACCATTTCGCGGAATCTGGGCTCATCATCGCTTCCTCATAGTTCGTAGGTTCATCATGGTCTAGTAACATGACTTCTAGAATAGGATTACCGTACCACTCTGGTGCGGATCTTACTCTGGAAGACCTACGAGGTTTGGTAGCAACTTGATCTGAAGTTTCATGATCATCATCATTAACTTCCTCACTAATTGGTGAAGGAATCACTTGGAACTGATTCTGTGATGAACTACTTTCCAATAAGGGAGAAGGTACAATTACCTCATCAAGTTCTACTTTCCTCCCACTCACTTCTTTCGAGAGAAACTTCTTCTCTAGAAAGGATCCATCTTAACAACGAATAACTTGCCTTCGGATCTGTGATAGAAGGTGTACCCAATAGTTACCTTTGGGTATTCTATGAAGACGCACTTCTCGATTTGGGTTCGAGCTTATCGGTTGAAAACTTTTTCACATAAGCATCACAACTCCAAACTTTAAGAAACGACAGACTTAGGTTCTTTGTTAAACCATAGTTCATACGGTGTCATCTCAATGGATTTAGATGGTGCCCTATTAAGCGTGAATGCAGCTGTCTCTAATGCATAACCCCAAAGCGATAGTGGTAAATCGGTAAGATACATCATAGATCGCACCATATCAAAATAAAATACGATTCTGACGTTCGGACACACCATAACGTTGTGGTGTTCCGGTGGCGTGAGCTGTGAAACTATTCCACATTGTTTTCATTAAAGACCAAACTCGTAACTCAAATATTCATCTCCACGATCAGATCGCAGAAACTTTATTTTCTTGTTGCGATGATTTTCCACTTCACTCTGAAATTCTTTGAACCTTTCAACTATTTCAGACTTATGTTTCATCAAGTAGATATACCCATATCTGCTCAAATCATCTTGTGAAGGTCGAGAAAATAACGATACTTGCCACGAGCATCAACACTCATTGGATCACATACATCGGCATATATGTGGTATTTCCAACAAGTCAGTAGCTTGTTCCATTGTTCCGGAGAACGGAGTTTTTAGTCATCTTGCCAAAAAGGCACGGTTCGCAAGCATCAAGTGATTCATAATCAAGTGATTCCAAAATCCCATCAGCATGGAGTTTCTTCATCGCTTTACACCAATATGACCTAAGCGGCGAGTGCCACAAATAAGTTGCACTATCATTATTAACTTTGCATCTTTTGGTTTCAATATTATGAATATGTGTATCACTATGATCGAGATCAAATGAACCATTTTCATTGGGTGTGTAACCATATAAGGTTTTATTCATGTAAGCAGAACAACAATTTATTCTCTTACTTAAATGAATAACCGTATTGCAATAAACATGATCAAATCATATTTATGCTCAACACCAAATAACACTTATTTAGGTTCCACACTAATCCCGAAAGTATAGGGAGTGTGCGATGATGATCATATCAATCTTGGAACTACTTCCAACACTCATCGTCACTTCCCTTCAACTAGTCTCTGTTTATTCGTAACTCCTGTTTGAGTTACTAATCTTAGCAACGAGCAGTATCAAATACTCGGGGGCTACTATAAACACTAGTAAGGCACACATCAATAACCTGTATATCAAATATAACCTTGTTCACTTTGCCATCCTTCTTATCCACCAAATATTCAGGGGTAGTTCCGCTTCGGTGACCAGTTCCATTGCAGCAAAAGTACTCGGTCTCGGGCTTAGGTCTAGACTTGGGCTTCTTCACTCGAGCAGCAACTTGCTTGCCGTTCCTTTTGAAGTTCCCTTCTTCCCTTTGCCATTTTCCTTGAGACTAGTGGTCTTGTCAATCATCAACACTTGATGTTTTTCTTGATTTCTACCTTCGCCGATTTTAGCATCGCAAAGAGCTCGAGAATCTTTTTCGTCATCCCTTGCATACTATAGTTCATCACGAAGTTCTACTAACTTAGTGATGGTGACTAGAGAATTCTGTCAATCACTATCTTATCTGGAAGATTAACTCCCACTTGATTCAAGCGATTGAAGTACTCAGACAATCTGAGCACATGCTCACTAGTTGAGCGATTCTCCTCCATCTTTTAGCTATAGAACTTGTTGGAGACTTCATATCTCTCAACTCGGGTATTTGCTTGAAATATTAACTTCAATTCCTGGAACATCTCATATGGTCCATGACGTTCAAAACGTCTTTGAAGTCCCGATTCTAAGCCGTTAAGCATGGTGCACTAAACTATCAAGTAGTCATCATATTGAGCTAGCCAAGCGTTCATAACGTCTGTATCGCTCATATTGAGCTAGCCAAGCGTTCATAACGTCGCATCTGCTCCTGTAATAGGTCTGTCACCTAGCGGTGCATTAAGGACATAATTCTTCTGCGCAGCAATGAGGATAAACCTCAGATCACGGATCCAATCCGCATCATTGCTACTAACATCTTTCAATATAATTTTCTCTAGGAACAAACATATAAAAGCATAGGGAAGCAACAACGCGAGCTATTGATCTACAACATAATTTGCAAAATACTACGGGACTAAGTTCATGATAAATTAAAGTTCAATTAATCATATTACTTAAGAACTCCCACTTAGAAAAATATCCTCCAATTCTCTAAGTGATTGCGTGATCCATATCAACTACACCATGACCGATCATCACGTGTGATGGAGTAGTTTCAATGGTGAACATCAATATGTTGATCATATCTACTATATGATTCACGCTCGACCTTCGGTCTCCGTGTTCGAGGTCATATCTTATATGCATAGCTCGTCAAGTATAACCTGAGTATTCTGCGTGTGCAACTGTTTTGCACCGTTGTATTTGAGCGTAGAGCCTATCACACCCGATCATCACGTGGTGTCTCAGACGAAGAACTTTCATAGCGGTGCATACTCGGGAGAACACTTCTTGATAATTTAGTAAAGGATCATCTTATAATGCTACCGTCAATCAAAGCAAAATAAGATGCATAAAGGATTAACATCACATGCAATCAATATAAGTGATATGATATGGCCATCATCATCTTGTGCTTGTGATCTCCATCTCCGAAGCACCGTCATGATCACCATCGTCACCGGTAGCGACACCTTGATCTCCATCGTAGCATCGTTGTCGTCTCGCCAATCTTATGCTTCTCGACTATCGCTACCGCTTAGTGATAAAGTAAAGCATTACAGGCGATTGCATTGCATACAATAAGCGACAACCATATGGCTCCTGCCGATTGCCGATAACCGGTTACAAAACATGATCATCTCATACAATAAAATTCAGCATCATGTCTTGACCATATCACATCACAACATGCCCTGCAAAAACAAGTTAGGCGTCCTCTACTTTGTTGTTGCAAATTTTACGTGGCTGCTACGGGCTGAGCAAGAACCGTTCTTACCTCGCATCAAAACCACAGCGATACTTCGTCAAATAGACTCCGTTTAACCTTCTCAAGGACCGGGCGTAGCCACACTCGATTCAACTAAAGTGAGAGAGCAGACACCGCCGGTCACCTTTAAGCAACGAGTGCTCGGGCGGTGAAACCAGTCTCGCGTAAGCGTCTGGCGTAATGTCGGTCGGGCCGCTTCATCTCACAATACCGCTGAACCAAAGTATGACATGCTGGTAGGCAGTATGACTTGTATCGTCCACAACTCACTTGTGTTCTACTCGTGCATATGATCAAACCATAAAACCAGGCTCGGATGCCCTTTGTTGGGGAGCGTAGTAATTTCAAAAATTTTCCTACGATCACGCAAGACCATGGTGATGCATAGCAACGAGATGAGAGTGTTGTCACGTACCCTCGTGAGACCAACAGCGGAAGCGTTGACATAGCGTAGAGGAAGTAGTCGTACTTCTTCCCGATCCAACCGATCCAAGTACCAAGCGTCACGGCACCTCCGAGTTCTGCACCGTTCAGCTCGATGGCGTCCCTCGAACTCCGATCCAGCCGAGTGTTGAGGAGAGTTTAAATCGACCTGACGGCGTGGTGGCGATGATGATGTTCCACCGGCGCGGGGCTTCGCCTAAGCTCATAGCGGTATATTCGAGGTGTAGTTTGGTGGAAGGGGCACCGCACACTGCAGCTGAAGCGATCTCAATGATCAACTTGTGTGTCATGGGGTGCCCCTGCCCTGTATATAAAGGAGGGAAGGGAGGGGCTGGCGGCCAAGGAGAGGTGCGCCAGGGTGTCCTACTCCTACTAGGGTAGGATTCCCCCAAATCCTAGTCCAACTAGGTTTCCCCAAGTGGGAAGGGAGAGAGAGAGCGCCCCTTCTCCTAGTCCTAATAGGACTAGGGAAGGGGGAAGGTGACCAGCACTATGGCCCCTTTCTCTTTCCCACTAAGGCCCATCAAGGCCCATTGACCCCCGGGAGGTTCCGGTAACCCCGGTACTCGGTAAAATTCCCAATTTCACCCGGAGTGATTCCGAGTCAAACATAGGCTTCCAATATATCAATCTTTATGTCTCGACCATTTGAGACTCCTCGTCATGTCCGTGATCTCATCGGGACTCGAACAACCTTGGTACATCAATATCATATAAACTCATAATAAATGTCATCGAAGCGTTAAGCGTGCGGACCCTACGGGTTCGAGAACTATGTAGACATGACCGAGACACCTCTCGGTCAATAACCAATAGCGGGACCTGGATGCCCATATTGGCTCCTACATATTCTCTGAAGATCTTTATCGGTCGGACCGCATAACAACATCGTTGTTCCCTTTGTCATCGGTATGTTACTTGCCGAGATTCGATCGTCGGTATCAATACCTAGTTCAATCTCGTTCTTGGCAAGTCTCTTTTCTCGTTCCGTAATACATCATCTCACAACTAACACATTTAGTTGCAATGCTTGCAAGGCTTATGTGATGTGCATTACCGAGAGGGCCAGAGATACCTCTCCGACAATCGGATGACAAATCCTAATCTCGAAATATGCCAACCCAACATGTACCTTTGGAGACACCTGTAATGTACCTTTATAATCACCCGATTCGTTGTGGCGTTTGGTAGCACCCAAAGTGTTCCTCGGGCAAGCAGGAGTTGCATAATCTCATAGTCATAGGAACATGTATAAGTCATGAAGAAAAGCACTAGCAACAAACTATACGATCAGGTGCTATGCTAATGGAATGGGTCATGTCAATCAGATCATTCAACCAATGATGTGATCCCGTTAATCAAATAACAACTCCTTGTTCATGGTTAGGAAACATAACCATCTTTGATTAACGAGCTAGTCAAGTAGAGGCATACTAGTGACACTCTGTAGGTTTATGTATTCACACATGTATTATGTTTCCGGTTAATACAATTCTAGCATGAATAATAAACATTTATCATGATATAAGGAAATAAATAATAACATTATTATTGCCTCTAGGGCATATTTCCTTCACTCCGGCTACCATCAAATTAAGATGGAAGAGCCTGACCAAGCCGCAACGGCATTTATCACCCCATACGGCCCATTCTGCTTCAACACAATGCCCTTCGGGCTCAAAAACACCGGCGCAACATATCAGCGCATGATTCAGACATGTCTGGCAAACCAGATCCGCAAAACAGTGGAGGCATACGTAGATGATGTGGTCGTCAAAACCAAGCATGTCGAAACTCTAGTAGACGACTTGAGGCTCACATTCGATAATCTCCGAACATATGACATCAAGCTTAACCCGGAAAAATGCGTTTTCCGCGTACCAGCCGGAAAGCTCTTGGGCTTCATTGTATCCGGTAGAGGAATTGAAGCAAACCCAGCCAAGATTCGAGCTCTCTCACAATTGGATATCCCAAAGGACCTCAAACAAATAAAAAAAATGACTGGATGCGTTGCGGCTCTAAGCCGCTTTATCTCCCGTTTGGGAGAAAAGGCATTACCCTTTATCGCCTCCTCCGTGCACGAACACCGAGTGGGCCGGATGCACGCCACGGCCGGACTCGAAGAAATAAAATCCATATTGGCAACAAACCCGGTCCTGGCCGCGCCCAACATGGGCGAACCAATGCTATTATACATCGCGGCAACTCATCAAGTTGTAAGCGCGGTGCTCGTTGTCGAACGAGAAACGGACGGACACAAGTTCCCCCTTCAAAAACCAGTTTACTACGTGTCCACTGTCCTCACTCCATGCAAGTCACGGTATCCACATTATCAAAAGATAGCGTATGCAGTGTTTATGGCATCCCGGAAGCTGCGACACTACTTTCAAGAGTGTTCGATAACAGTAGCCTCCGAAGTACCTCCTAACGACATTATAAACAACCGCGACGCGACGGGCCGGATTGCCAAATGGGCCATTGAGCTCCTCCCGTTCAACATAACCTATAAGCCACGGCGAGCCATTAAGTCACAAGTTTTGGCCGACTTCATCGCCGAATGAACTGAAGTCGAACTCCCTAAAGAGTACGACACATATTCCAACTAGATCATGCACTTCGACGGCTCCAAAATGTTGGCTGGTCTGGGGGCCGGCGTCGTTCTGACGTCCCCAACAGGAGATATAGTTCAATACGTACTCCAGATAATGTATACGGACTCCAACAACGCAGCCGAATGCGAGGCCCTTCTACATGGTCTCCGGATGGCAGTATCCATGGGCATTCAACGCCTAGAGGTGCGCGAGGATTGAACCTCGCGATATCCCAAATAAATGGAACTTTGATGCCAAGGATCCGAAAATGGCAGCTTATCCTGGCGCTGTCCTAAAAATGTCATTTCGGTTGAAGGGCTAGAATTTCACCATATAGCTCGGGAAAACTATCGGGCAGCAGATGTCTTGCTTGCGCATTGGCGCAAAGCGCGATGCAAATCCCACCAAATATCTTCTTAGAGAGGTTGTTCAAGCCATCCGTATTATGGGAAGGAGTCCGGAAATAACAGCCCGGACCCAACAGCACGCCGACACGAACATTCGACACAATTGGAGGCTCGCCAGCAGTAACATCTTCAGCCCACGTAATAATGGCAGTCATTGCCCGTGGGCGGAACCATTCCTAGCCTACCTAACCAGGCAGGAACTTCCGAGGACCAAAAGCGAGGCACGCTGCATAGTCGCGGCGATCTAAAGCCTATAAAGTCCATGAGGGAGAGCTTTATAAAAAAAGCATCACCGGAGTCCTTCAAAGGTGTATCTCCGAAGAGGAAGGGCGGAATCTTATGGCTGAAATTCATGCTGGACTCGGCGGGCACCACGCCGCAGCCCGGGCCCTTGTAAGCAAGGCCTTCCGTACAGGATTTTAATGGCCGACGGCCCGGGCAGATGCTCAGGACTTAGTCCAACGATGCGTCGGTTGCCAGCTCTTTTCTAATCAAAGCCACATGCCACCCACCGCCCTCCAAACTATACCCATCACCTGGCCCTTCGCGGTCTGGGGGCTTGACATGGTTGGACCCCTTAAAGGAGGAACCCACAAGCAAAAATACTTACTGGTCATGGTGGATAAATTCACCAAATGGATAGAGAGCCAAGCACTGTTAAGGCGGCGAATCCGGACGGTGATAGACTTCATATCGGGGTGCATTACACGTTCTGGCGTCCCTCACAGCATCATCATTGATAACGGCACGAACTTCACGGCCGATGAGGTCAAACTCTGGTGCAAAAACATGGGCATCAAGCTCGACTATGCTTGATCTATCACCCTCAAACTAACGGTCAAGTCAAGAGAGCAAATGGTCTAATCATGGCGGCATCAAACCCAGATTAGTGCGGTCCCTCAAGGAATCTAACAAGCCTTTGGGTAGAGGAGCTCGACTCCGTACTCTGGGGCTGCGGACCACGCGAATCGCACCACGGATTCACACCATTCTTTATGGTATAGAGGCGCAGAGGTAGTTACGCCTGCGACATAATTCATGACTCACCTCGGCGTGCGCATATACGAAGAAAGAGAAGCCAAGCTCGATCGGCAGGACAGTTTGGGCGCCTTGGAGGAGGAGCTTGGCGTGGCAAAAGCCCGTTCCGCATTCTATCAACAGCAGGCCGAAGATATCAAAGAAGAAATGCGGGCCAAAACTTACAATGTTGGCGAGTTAGTTCTCGCTTTCTTTGGACAAGAAAAGGACAAACTCAAGCCCAAGCGGAAGGTCCCTTTATTATCGACCAAGTCTGACCTGCGGGCGCACCGTCTTCGAGATGCATCGGATAACCGACTTGAGCGAACCCATGGAGCGCAGCCCGACTCCGAAGATTCTCGCCTAGCACGGATTCGAGTTCGTCTCCTTCCTCATCTATTTTTACACATTAGCTGTCTTATATTTCTCTCCTTCTCCTCCTTTTCTCTTACAGCCTTTACAGGCTCGTTCGCGCATTGTTCGCTTTTACTTGACACGCTATCCGCGCTCATTATACCTGGGGGCTCCTTTAACAGAAGTTTTTTTATACGGGCTTCATGCCCAACACATGTATCACACTTCCGCATATACCTTTTATTCACCATTATATGCATCGATATGACTTAAGTTTTGGCCAAGCTGGGTTGCTGGCTCTGTGCTTACCCCTCGTTCCCGATTGTTAGGCTAGGCGGTGGCGGAGCACCTCTGCGATTATTCTGCGGGTCAGCGGATGTGTACCTCAGGTGGGTGAAGCCGAAAGCTAAGCGTTCTTAAGGGAATATTCGGTCGGTGAACTAAAGATGATTTCTCACTTGTTTATTTATCTGCCCCGGATGCTTTTACTGCTTTTTCACAGTCCGGACATGCACTTTAGGGCATGCCTCCCGAGGAAAGGAACCCCTAACGAAACTATTCTCCTGGAAGATGTTTCTTACTAACCATGTAATATAACATAACTAGTTGGGAACATGCATTCAAGCACTAATGACCCCTACGCCTTTGGTCTCCATGCATGCCCGGTTCCTACATAACCGAGAGGGTATTGGACACACTCGGACTATCGGATCCCGAGGTTGAAGTGAAAAGGTCCGCCATGACAAACGATCTACAATCCGGCTAGAAGGCATTTAACATGTTATCTTAAATTACATAGTCAATTTGACTAGGCATATTCCTCTTCAATACCATCCAACAGGCTGTCTAGTTTGATCCTGTTGGGAATATTAATGACCAACTCTACTTGGCGTACACTAAACTCACGGGATCTCCTTCCCGCCGCCCCCCACAGTCCGACCTCGGCCATGTGATTTGGGTCAACCGTGTACAGCGTCTTCACCATGGCCCGAGGCCTCCTGGCGCCTTGACGGCAGGCGATATCTTCCATAATCGGAGCGCCGCGCGCTCCCTTAAGCCTCTCTACAAGCTCTCCAAGGCCTTGGGCAGGGAGACAGATAGCCACAAGGCACAGGCGGCGCCTTTCATCACTGCCGAACTTCGTTAAATGCGGTTTATAAACTTCGGGAAGAAGGTCACCCATAGAACCGGGCATTTCCTCTGCAGGACGACCTATGAGCATACCTACAGACATAACTCTGTTAGTCGACTTCCTTGCCGAACTCTTTTTCAAAGTTCGTTCAAGCACTTACTAAAAATGCCGCGTCGAAGCCGTCGATTCTCCTTCACGGAGTCCGACAGCTAGGCACGAACATCCTTTAGTTCCTCGCCCAGCCGGGTGTTGGCATCTTGGAGATTATTCTTCTCCTGCCTTACCCTCGTAAGCACGCTCTCGCTGGCCTTTAACCGGCGCAATAGTTGTTGCTTGTCCGGATCTACTCCGGCGCCATCTGCAATGATATTGTCAGATTTACACACACGCCGCCCTTCACAACATACTTATCTTTCGAAGCGTATATTACCAGAGGGGGTCTCCTTGGCCTCTCATGCAGCGGCTAGTGCGGCCTCAAGTTGGGATTTGCACTCTTCCAGCTCCTGGGATAGTTGGGTATTCTTTTCTGTAAGATCCTGCATAACAAATGATCCTTAAATCAGTTATTCTAACTGTTTCAAGTCTCAGGGGCTACTGGCATATATAACCATCAAATTTTCTCACCCGTATGTCTTTCACATACTGCTCCGTGGCTCTAGCTAGACCATTTTGAGCAGCACGGAGGTGCGCATCTCCCAAATTGAAGGCATCCAATGCCTCTTGGGAGAAACATGTGTCACGAAGAACTGTCCGGCGACGCCTGTGATTCATGGCACTTTCCACCTCAGAATTGGTGGCAGACAGTCAGTCGGCATCCTCTGTTGCAGGAGTTAAGGCGCCAGGGAGGCCTGGCTTTGGAGCCTGGCTGGTGGAGGCTCGATTGGCAACCTCTCCGGATATAGTCCGCGGCGCTTTTTCTGAAGAAACACGGCGTGAGTATGCCTTCGGGAATAAAACACAGGAATAAGATGGCACGCCATACCGTTGCGCCGGCGTCTCAATTCGGACCGCACTTCTTTTCAACCTATTGGGCCTTGCTGCCCCTTGTTGGCTAGCCACCGCAGGCTCGGCCTTCCGCCTCACGGGCTCCCCCTGCAAAACACCATTGGTATACGGTGATAAAAAATAAGCACGGATCGATTGTTTTCAAAATCTTTGGGACTTGGTCTCGATTACTGTGAGGCTGGAAGTATTCCGGGGTAATCGGCCGTAATGGCGACCAAGGCATTGTCGATGCTCAGTTGGTAAAATACCCCATCAATCAGCTCCATGGATATGTCCAGATCCTCTTGGGAGGCCGGATCGAGGGACCGTTCCGGATCCTCGGGTTGTGGAGGAGGGTTGTTTATATCCTTCACGGCCCGACGCAATTCCTGCGTCGAAATCACAAGATAAGGTACTTAACTATGGGAATATGGAACGAATGGGCAAAAAGAAGTGTCCGCTTACCCATCTTGGAGGATTGTACATAGAAAATTCTTCCTGTGGATTGACGCGGAGGAACTCCTCCTCTTCTCCCTTGTACAATGCGGACAAGGCCTTCGTCAGAGCAACTATGTGGAATGAGCTAACAACCTTATCCGGCTCATCAGGTAAAGGACGTCCTTGTCATTTTCCCTCTGAGGGCTCCGTGGGCCTTGACTTAGGCGCTTCTTCAAGGGAGCATTATTGAACTCGGGAGGCCGATCGAACAGGGTCGGCAGAAGGACATCTTCTATATAAAACCATTCTGAAGGCCAGTCTTCGGACGCCTTCCTTGGGGTTCCGGATAGATATCCGGCCCCGGCGATGTGCCATAGTTCGGCTCCGCCCACTTGATATATCAACCCCTCCTGAGAACGGGGTACAAGGCAGAACAGCTTCTTCCACAGCGCGAAATGAGCCTCGATGCCCAAAAATAGCTCGCAAAGGGCTACGAAGCCCGCAATATGCAAAATGGAGGCAGGCGTAAGGTTGTGCAACTGGAGGCCGTAGAACTCCAGGAGCCCCCGGAGAAACGGATGAATTGGAAATCCGAGCCCTCTTATCAAATAAGGGACAAGGCATACCCGCTCTCCTTTGGAGGGATTGGGGACGCTCTCCGCCTGCTTTCCGCCATTATAGGTGGCGAGTCCGGCTCGAACCGGGACCATGAAGGCTGGGGGAAGAAATCCCTTGGTTTGGAGCGTCACTAGCTCATTGTCTGGGGACAGAACATCTCTCCCAATCTCCGGTGAGGGCTGGGAGGCGAGTGGAGGAGCTGCGTCGTAGCCATGATGGAATGCATTTACATCGGATGCACTCCGATGGCTTCATAAAGGGAAGATGGTGTGATTCGGATCTGAATTCTCGTCTCTTT